>JANHGB010061211.1:0-21434 GCA_026283785.1 Coracopsis vasa
GACTCAGTAGTAATAACACCATCCACTGAATCACCCACCCATCTGCAACACCTGCTTCTTCCTTAGCTGTTACACATTCCCTGGGATGATTCAGCTCAGCTGCTCTGAGCTTGTGAGGTGGGAGAAGACCATACTACAAGACACATGGGCTGAGGGGTATGCAAGGCCCCATACTAAATTACCAGCTTTCCACAATCTGGGATGCAATAATCCCTTGTCCACTCCCTGTGACTCCACGCAGCTGGGGGTTGTTTTGTAACTTTTCCAGCCCTGCCTATCTGGAACACTTTCCTGCCGAGACACTGACTCACTTCCTCTTTAGGAAGCTCACCCAAAATCCTTTTCACTTTAGCTTATAAACTATTATTAACTCCATCTGTAAAGCAAAATTTTACTCATCAGTGGAGCTAGCTGGGAATTTTCCAGTGATACGCACTTTTTTTATTGGAAGATGTTGATTTGTTTAAAACATAAATCTTTTTTAGAAGCACACCAGTTTTGCTTAGGCTATCATCAGAAAAATTGCTTGCATCCGAAGAAAGAGAACAGCTCAGCTTACCCAAGACACTAGTGGTTAAGTCACTGACATAGCAAAACTGGGCTTTTTGGCAAAACAGTGACTTGATCCTGGTTCCCCTGTCCTACGCAGTAACATAACAACATTCATCTCTTAGGACAGAACAAGTTCATGGCCTTTCATTGATGGTGTTTTATTAAGTGACCAGTACATGGCACAAGGACTTGGTCCTGGTAACTTGTCCATTTCACATCAGTCCTTGATCCCTAGGTGACTGGCACTTCAGGAAACCCAGTTTTGTTTGGGTTGTTTTGGGGGATTTTTTTTTCTTTCTCATGTTTCTGAAAAGCTTCAAAAGGCCTCAGGCTGTTCCCACTGAGGAGCAGAATGTTTTAAAAATTTTTTAAGTTTTCACAGAGCAGGAGAATTTAAAAAGATTCCACATCATTACAAATACAAAGGCTGTAGCCAAGATGCAGTGGTTTTATTAGGACGGGTGGGAAATTTCTTTGTGATGTACCTCCATCAAAAAAGAGACCACATCAGTCCAAGTGTTTCCTCTGAAGTTCCCTCATACTTATTAGATTTCTGATGAGCGAGCTGATGGATGTCTGGGACTGATGGACACACCAAACTTGTTAGAACATAGGGACAAATGCACATTTGGATTTTGCTACAGATAAAACCTGGTTCATTACTCACATGTCTATGTTTTTTTCATGGGCTAAAGAAGCAAGACTCAATTGGCAAATGTGGCATTTTTTTCTTTATTCTCCACCCATGGCTCAGTATTAATGTCTTTCATAAGTGACTTGAGATACTTACTTAGAATCAAATTCTGATATTTATAGATATATTTATTAGTTTATTTTGCATCTATAGTTCTGTCTTTTTGAAAATGTGCCTTTGTGCAGTGAGTGTTGTGGTTTAAGCCCAGCCGGTAACTCAGAACCACGCAGCTGGTTGCTCACTTCCTCCTTCACCCCTGCTCCTGGTGGGATGGGGAGGAGAATTGAAAGAGTGTAAACCCCACAGGCTGAGATATGAACAGCCCAATAACTAAAGTATAATATAAAACTACTACTACTATTAATAATAATGATAAAGGAAATAACAAGGGGAGAGAATATAGAACTAAAAGGAAAAAGGGAAAAAACACCAATAAACAGAAGTGCTGCACAATACAATTGCTGGCCCAGCCTGACCCAAGCAGCAATCTGGGCCTCCAGGTAACTCCCTCTTGTTTATATAATGGGCATGATGTGCTATGGTATGGAATACCCCTTTGGCTAGTTTGGGTCAGGTGTCCTGTCTCTGCTCTTTCCCAGCTCACTGGCAGAGCATGTGACACTGAAAAGTCCTTGATCGGGGTAAGTGCTACTTAACAACAACTAAAACATCAGTGTGTTATCATCAGCACTGTTCTCAGGCTAATGCCAAAACTTAGCACTGCACCAGCTACTAGGAAGGAGAAAAAGATAACTCTTACTGATGAAAGCAGGATAAAGAGGAATGCCATTATCATCTGACCTATATCCCTATTTTGTATTCCTATAAAATTGCACAGTTGGGATCATAGAGGGCTAATGGAACAATTCCCATTCTTTTTTTTTGTTTGTTTGTTTGCGGTTTCTTATTTATTCATCAAGTGTTGAGCTTCTGGGCATACTATAAACTATAGGTTGCTTCCCATCTAACAGCCAAGAAGTCCTGGACCACTAACCACCGTGGTCCTACAAGAGCAATCACACGCTGACCAGTACCCATTTAATCAAAATAACCAAACAGGTTAGTATACGTCTTTCTGGAAAGCAAAGGCTTTGGTTGTATTCGGGCTGGAACACTCAACTGTATGAGGACACATATTCTTCTAGTGCTGTTTACTTAGCTGTGAGACTCAATAGTGAGAAAGGGCTTCTTTCTTCTAAGCGAACTTCATAATTGAAGAGATCTCATTTCTAAGGAAAATGCTTGTCATCTATTTCCAGAAAAGACTCTCTCTCAAGGAGGTTTAGCCTTGGCCATGTCTGCTTTCCACACACATGCTGTGGACCAGTGTTTACTGTTAGAACAAAAGGACAGGGAGGGGAAATGTCTGTAAAATGAAATTTTCAACCCAAGAGTGAAGAGTCTCAAAGGGTTTTGACTGCAAAGGAACAGGAAAGAAAAAATCCAAGCCAATCTGCCTTTTCCACCCCTTTTATTTGTCGGTTGCTCCCCCTCTTTTAGACTGTCAGATTTCACTCCCATTCAACTGTATGGGCACATAAATCTTGCCAGAAATGCTTCACTCACTTAACACCTACCTGCTGGAGCTTAGATTCAGAGAGAGGGGGAAAAAACAACCTCAAACCCTGGCAATTCTTATAAATCACAGTGTTGCTAATCTCTTTTCAAGAGAGTCAAATGTAAAGTCATGTTCCTTCTTGTGAAAACATTACTAGCCTGTGGGTGTCAACACAGCTTTCTTTTCCAAGAAATCTGTTGCATCCCACAGCGACTCTAGAGAAATTGCACTCTGATGACAGTGAAGAGAGGCTGCTAGAAAAACATCACACGCCAGTTCCATACAACAGCAACCTCAACAAGCACTTGTTTTTGTAAGAGCAGCTCTCTCTAGTTTCACAAAAAGCAGAACTGAACTTCACCAGGATACATTTTAGGGGAGTTGTTTTTACAACACCATTGTTCCAAGCTCTTTCCCCACTCCAAAATCACATTTTCAGCTTCCTTATTCATTCCATGCCAAGAGACACTGCCCTATTTCTTTACAGTTCTCATGAAGACAAAACAATAGCTTTAGCCACCTGGTTGCAACCTTCATATGTTCTTCTACACCCTGTCTTCTTACAGTGGGACCGTCTCCTCCTGTGGGAGGAAACCTCCTCAGCACCAAGTAGGTCAGCTCATAGCAGCTACTCTGTTTTGATAAACAAATCTTGTTCCCTCCTGACGAAAAGATTATTCGTGGTCCCTCATACCCTTGAAGAAACCCATATAAGATTTCAGGAAGATCCCATGCTACTTCCCAGATTAGTATCTGGAAGGTTTCCATAGACCACTCACAGGGAAAGCGCCTTTTCCATGAAGCATTTTTATAACTGAGTAAAAGAAATGAGAGATGCTTTATGAAGGGAAGGTAGAGCGTCCGACAGCCAGCATCCAATATAGACAGCACCCATTAAGTACTGTAGTTGCACTTGAAGTCACATGGAACATGGGACTCCTCTGTGTTAGAAGTTCCTCATTATCAAAGCAGAAAGATCTTTTGAACCCATATACATGATGAGGATCACCATAAACTGACCTGAGATCTTTCTAGTTCCTGCATTAACCAGTCTGAATCACTGAGGTTTACAATTTGTTTGTGTGTGTTTTGGTTTTATGTATTCATTTATTTGGGTAGAGAGAAAAGTTCATGTATCTAGTTGCATGTGTTGGAGTAGTGTCTGGAGTTTAGACCACAACTTTGCCTTGGCTGTGTCTCTGTCCAAATTAATGGCTCTGGGTGTTGCAAGTTCATATGAAGTCATGGGGCTGTCTGAGATTCCAGATGACACTTTTCACTCCAGATGACATTTTTCCTTTCCGATCCTCCTGCTTCCCTCTCAGCAGCTAACGCACTGCCAGGGTGAAGTCAAGACACCACCTTTTCAAACTGCTCTGAGTAAGCAATAGCACATACCACAGTCTGTGCCTGTCAGCCTATGCATGCACACCTTAGGCATGAACAGGCAAAGCTTCATGCCTCGCAGCATGAGGCTGCATGAGGTGAGTTCGCTGACTGATAGATATAAGTGTCACCATGTGATACTTCATTACAGCAGGCTTTGTTAAAAAATAAACAAACTTTGAGCCACCAAAAAGAAGATTTGCTTAAATGCAGCTATTCACATGGAAATAAGCACCTGCTCAGGAAGACAAGAGGGATCAGTGAGCTACTTCCACTTGACACATTGTTCTTCACTTTCACCTCCCAAACAACAGGAGGAAGAGGCCACCTCCTCCTGAATTTCACCCTCTCACTTCATTATGCAGTGAGGAGGTCTGCGAACTGCTGCTTCAGTACTAGCTTTGGTAAAATCTCTACATTTTCTCTCCTTGTTTCTGATTCCTTCTCTCCCTCCCAGGTTCAGGCCTGCAGTCCCAAGACTTGGGAGAAATCAGCACAAGAGTTGACTGTGCAAAGTGACTTGGGGCAGCAACCACATCAAGGACCCTACCAGGGACCCCATCAGAGATCCCACCTCGCAGCACCAGCCAGCCCCACTGTGTGGTCTCATCTCAACATTCCTCCCTCGGTGGTGCATCTGTCTTACAGTTCTCTTCCAAATCTCTTTCTCCTTTGATGATCTAAAAGTCTGGGAACATCTGACAAACCTTTTTAAACCCCATCAACAGTAAGGCAGGAAAAAGGAACAGGAGAAGTCACCGGAAAACAAATGAGCCAAAAGACAAAAAAGCACATACATGGTTTAGAATAGAAAAAAAATAAATCTATTAATTGCTTGCTATTAAAAATTTGTAGCAAGTTGTGAACCTGGTAAGAGCATTGGCAAGCCAGCATCTGTTTTGTTCTGGTTCGTTAATCCATTCAAAGAGGTGACAGCCCATATAATGATTTCTTGGCAAGGCAAAGAGGCAGTTCTTTGGGTAAATCATAGCTCCACTGATATCACGTTACCTTGATAATTTACACCACACAAGGGCATATTCCACCATCTGAATTCCCTTGCCCATCACATTACAGTTTGTATCCAGGCCAGCTTTACTTTTATGGTTATCATCCTCATCTTTTATTATCTGCGCTGCAGCAGAAACTTGAAGTCACAGTCAGGATGCAATTTGCACAGCATTTGGTGCTCTGACAACATATGCAACACTATTTCAAAGAGCTTTCATTCTTACTCTGCTGCTACCTGACATATTCCTACACTGAGTCCATCCAAATAGATTTTCACCAAGTGCTTAAATGGCTGAGCTTTGGCCAAGAAGGCACCATGGAATTACTCACAGTGGCAGGCTAGATGAAATGTAAGCATCACCAATTCATCCAGTTATTTTTCAATAGAAGCTGGGGGCAGAAGGGACTTCAGAAGTCATTACTCTTGATATTCCAGACATTCTTGCTTGGAGTTTGGTTCTGCAGAAAGAAATAATAGTTTGTTTTGCTGACAACAGAGGACAAGTAAAAATTAGCACATTTTATGGGACATAAAAAGTCCATTAGAAAATGATGTTTAGAGAGAGACATTTTTCATCATGCAACACAACTCTTCACCATGTTTCAAAATAAAATATTGACGAAAAGCATATTACTGTGCTTACCAAATGTTATTTTTGAGTCATCTATAAGTTCAGAGAGATTGCAAGAGAATAATATTGGAATGTGATGGAGAAAAGAAAGGGGAAACTAGCGGTAGTTTTAATTATCTTTTTATTTGGCTCTGTTCACTGAAGAAGTTAATAATGGTTGATCTTAAGTTGATTTTGGCTAGTGATTCACTTCCATGCTTTAGTTCACTTATTACTCTTGTAAAACTGAATTTCAGCCCAAATCCAAACCATAAATATGGGCACCTCAGCAATTCTGAATTGCCTGAGATCTGAATCTAGAACACGGTTCTGTATACAAGAAAGGACAAAAATCTAGATCTGAATGCTCTCAAATACTACTGCTCTACTTGTGCATATATCCATATAGCCTCAGCTGGGGCTTGTCTCCACTGGAAATGCAATTATTATCCAGGAAACAAAGGGAGGATGATTTCCTTCAAAATACTTACCAAATGACAGTTGAACAACTTAAACTGTTCCCTGAATGCATGTGGAATCTGCCTGGAAGACTTTATAAACAGAACTACTTGCAAATCCAAAACCACTTTAAATTTTGTTGTAACTTGAGTTAAATTTCTGGGTTATTCAAATGTATGTGAAATTGAGATAAACTTCCAAGATTCAGTCACTTTTAATAGCATGGGATACAGACTTCTCAAACCTGCTGTGAAAGCTGCAACCTGGGCCAGCTTTTCATCCACACACTGAACTTAACATCAGTAAAAAAGACATCGTCCTCTTCTCTCACTTCCTATAATGTTTAAGGAAAAAACAAACCAACCAAACCAAACCAAAACAAAAACCAAACCCAGAAATATCCAGGATAGCTAAAAAAATTGTTTCTGAAAAACACAGTCCTTTCTCATGCTGGCACTTCCACTTCAATCAGGTGCTTTATTTTATACATTTACCAGCTTGCATGCATATGCCAAATCTGCATGGGTGATACTCAGTCTCTTTACAGGCAGGAGTAACTTCAGAGGTGACCAAGGAGCCCACTCAGCAAAGCACTTGCCTGCCACCCGTCAGAGGCTGAGCACAGCTGAATTGACGCCTTAGCCCATACCAAACCACCGCTGCCAAATGCACACAGGCTTTTTCTAACTCCCTATTCCAAAAAAATAAAAATCTCTCTAGCCAAAATCCCCTCCTGGCTTGCAAATATGTTCAGGCATACACCTCTGTGCTGTAAATGAAGTATCTGGCGTATTGCAAAACCATAGTGAAGGAGCCAACTGGAACAGAGCAGAGCTAGCACTGGGAGAAGGTGTCTGAGCTGTTGAATTTAGTGACTACACATATGTCATACCCAAAGGAGCATTGCACATTTTGTTTTAATAGTCATGTTGGTGGGGATAGATTTATCACCTGGTCTTTTGATACCCAATACTGGGTATTTTGAGAAGGCTTCTTTAACTGACATATGTGGAAGACAATTATCTGTCATCTCATTTGCAAATGAAAACAAAGCATTTTTTCCACCCACTGACTTCAACAGTAAGAGATAGAAAGGACTCAAGGTGTCCTGTTTTGTTCCAGTATCATAGTTGTTGTGGTCAGAACGCATCTTTTCAAGTCCAGGCCAAAAGAAGCAGGGACAGCCATTGAATACTAGTCAAAAGACTGCAAATTATACATGCCTTTGGATACACAAAGCATTTTTAAAAAGGTTTTATGAACAGTTTAAAATTTGGTATTATGTTTTTTCTGCTTTCTAGATTACAGCACTTTTTAAGGGGCCAGACTAGTAAGGAGAGAGAAAAGGGAGAAAATTAAGTAGAAGGGATTTTCTGGGTTTCTTAACAAACAAGGAGAGAGAGTGAACACCATACAAAAACATGAAATCACAAACTTTCATCCTAATAGTCATTTGGTACTGAAAACTGCCTGAGTCAGTGCCAACACCCTGATTTCTGATATTTGGTATACATACATTCAGTTTTATTCCAATGTAATACATGATGTATTACATAAAAGTAGCCTGAAATAATGAAGTAATCCTAGATTTCCTTAGGTAGCAGTAATAGAGTATCCACCAGCCTCAAAATGTTGTGGAAGGTTTGTAAAGCACTGTATATACTACTATCATTTTTCTCCATTTTTTACTCTCTTAGAAGTGGGCAAAGATAAGCAGAAATAAAGGCTGGATGATTCTTTTGGAATCATTGGTCTACTATTTGCCTGAGGGCATGACTCTATACACCCAACAGACATCTGTCTGATCTGGTATCAAAAATTCCCAACAATAAAGAATCTATTAAACTCGTGTTGAACTCAACATGCGGTAATGCAAATGAAGTTCATAAATGTGAAGAGCATCTGTAAGGTCCCACATGCCTTGGAGTACACAGCTGTGCAGCAACCTGTGGGAAGTAGCACCTGACCACATAAGACATGAAGGTCCTTCCTAAGAACAATTCATACTTGCAGCTGATCATTGCAGGCAAAAGATACTCCTTCTGCTGTGTCCTGAATAGGCAGCTCTTTCCTTCTTACAAGCCTGAGCATGAAGCAAGCGAAAAAGCTTTTAAGAGATGAGAAAATGGACCACAGCATCAGCTTGGAAAAGTATAGCCACTCTATGAATGAATAACAGGTTTCTCTGGGCCACCTTTAGCAGCAGACTGTTAACTTAACTTAATTTCACACTTTCCACATGTGGGTGCCCAACATGTGAATTCAACTTCTATGCATCATCCATGTACGTGTTGCCAACTTCCACATGTCAATGCCCAGCAGGCCCTTTGCTACTCATGTCCACCTTCCCAGTGGTCAGTTCTCCTGGTGCTCAGTGTTGCATGAGCTTCCCATTGCTTAGAAAGAAACTTTTCAATCCCAGAAGGCTTTTGGACCCCACTGTAGTCCATTGAGATCTCACTTCTAGCTGTGATGATTTCCCAACAAGCCTGCAGTCTGCTGCAGTTTGCCTGTGTAAAGTCTCCACATTCAGGCTTTCCCTTCATGCACCAGCTAGGGGAGCAAAGGACACTTTTCTCCTTGGAGCTCCTGGCTGCAAGATTTACAGTCTGGGATCTGAGTGGGATTTTTCCCTCATTTAGCAGGCAGGTCCTTTAAAACCTAGTTACTGTGCTGTCATCTGAGATCCCAAGGCCAAGCCTGCCCTGATGAATCTTACTTGATACCCAGCATGGAGAGCATGTGGTGGAACAGCCTCCTCAGGCGAAAGCACCAGTTCTTTTCTAAAATCCGTAAGAAACTATTGCCACATCCTACGGAAGACTGCAGGCCCAGCAGGCATTGTCCTTGAATTTTTGGGCTATAGTGTTAGAGGGCAGCAAGGGACAGATGCTCCCTTGGGAAGGGGAGCTGGGAGCTCAGCCTCATAACAAGGCATGCATCAGCTCCAGGGTTCATTGGACTGATGGTGCAGTTCACTGGCCAGGCAGAAAAATAACCTACCAAAAAGAAAGCTGTAGCTGTTTCCTGACTGAAGGAGCTGAGTTTATTCATGGTAGCAGCTGAAGAGCACAAAGGAAGTGTCAGGACCATGCCGGCAGGAATGGGCATGGGGTACAGCATGAGTAGAGGAGGAGGGAGAAGGATTCAAGGCAGTGTTCTTGGAGGTGGCTAACTGTAATGTTGGCTCACCTACTGTAGGTAAGCATATGTTGAGCACAAGTTGTACTGTGCAGCAGAAGAAACCCTGGCTAGCAGCTTTATGGAAATGGGAGCTGCACATCCTCCCCTATTTACCACTGCATAATAGCAAGAGATTTTTCCTCTCTGAAGCATCTTGGTGCTTACAGTTAGATAAAAAGCAGTCCTACACTTGTTCTTTCCCTTTTTACCTGTGGATGGGAGTGAAGAGCTCTTTACCTCCCCAGATCCAAATCACTGGGTTTATGATAAATATATCAAACTCCACTTTAAGAATATGCAAGACATAGGAAGGGTTCACAACTGTCATGAGGGATAGATTATCACATCAAACATTCTTGGCAATATTTATAATTTTCCATGCATTTATGCATTTCATGTGGTGCAGCTGACTTACTATACAACCCAGAAAAAACAAGTTGGCCCAGACTGGAAAAATCTCATATGCTTCAAGGTATTTTTCTAGGCTCACCAAGCTCATTTTTGGTTTTGCTTTAAAATTCTACAAGGACACGGAACTAACCACACACCAGCTATTTCAGTTGAGGCAACATGGTATTTAGAAGTTTAATATTGTAATCTTAAACCTGCAACTTGTGCCTGTTCACCCTAATATGCTTTCTTTGGAGCGATTTTTAATAATCTTCTTTCACAACTGCATGTGTGCCATGCATGAATCTTGTCCTTAATCTTGTGTTTTCTATACAATAATTTTAAAGCTAAAAATAGTAACTTTACCTGTTTAAGCACAAGATAAAACCCGAATATATATTAAAAAAATCTGCAGCAAAATACACAAGCAGATGAAAAATGCCAACATACATAGAAATGAGAGAGTGTTTTCAGCTTACTAGGGTTTTTTTTAAATTAAACTGTTTTGCTATGAGAGTACAGGTAGAGGTTTAGTACTCTTCCAGATAGGTTTTATGCTTTTTGATACATGACCGACAAAACACTCCTTTCAAGACAATGAAATAAAAACTCTTATTTTTCTCCTTAGCACGGTCTTCTTTTCCTAGCTAAAGCACGTTACGATGAAGAGTAAATTCTTTTGTCTGCTGAGTTGGCCAAGTCTGCAGAGAAATCTGAATCCTGTTCCTGGCAGGTGGGTTTCTAGACCTGCTAGGATCAAACCCCCAGCTGATGCAGAGAGCTAGAGACTAGGTTTGTTGAAGGCAGCCTTTGCCCCATACCACTTTTCTAGAACATCAGGTAAGTAACTATAGAGCTCTGGCACACATATAGTGCTGGTTTCATCCCCAGATGATTTTTTTTACAGCTTGCCTGAGGAGCTGTTTCCTGCCTTGTGTAGTCTCATCTCCCTTCCTCTTTTTTCTTCTCTTCCAAGCCCTGATGAAACACAGTGTTTCTGTACAAAACACACTCCCATTGTCTCCCATGTAGCACATTGAGTGCAGCAGAATTTGTGTCCCTGACTCAGCTCAGGAAGAGCATCAAGTGAGAGACTTGGAGAGCTCCGTATGTTTAGCCTGTCAAAGAGAAGACTGAATACTGTTTCATTACGTACTTTAATCAAGCAGAAGCCAAACATGAGTCAATATCTGGGAGTTAAATCTGGAAAAATTCAAATGAGAAATAAGGCACAATGTTCTAAGATAGTGATTAATTATTTGCACAAACTACCACATGAAGAAGTGAATCCTATATCTCAAGCCCAGGTGCCTTTCTGGAAGACATGCTTTAGGCAAATACAAGATGAACCTAGGTTAAGGGTACCCGAGTGAAATTTTCTGGAAGGGAGACTACTTCTTTATTTGGCCTTAAAGTGCAGATCTCTACAAATCACCTGGGTTTAAAATGCATTTAACTTGAATACAAAGGACTCAAGGCAGAAAAGTATGCTGGAAGATTAAAAACTCAGTATGTAGTTTATACCATTCAAAGCTGGTAAGCCACAAGAAAAGATGGTAATATTCTCTTCACCATGGAAACACAAATACTCTGAAGAAATCAAAATGTTGGTTGTTGTGTGATAGAAGACAAAAAGGGACATGAGGGCTGTGAAACGAGTTCTTAAAAATGAAAAAAAGAAAAAAAAAAAAAGAAAAAAAGGAAAAAATCAAGAGTTGAGGAAATCTGGATGACTTTTTTACAGACAGAACATATAAAGACCCAGAGAGTCAGTTGGTAAAATTCATCCTGTAATTGCTATGAGAGGAAGGCAGCAAAAGACATTTCTTGGGAACGATACTAGTAAACCCCAAAGACCACACTCAGAAAGCCAGGCATGCAACAGCTAGTCGAGGAGGAAGGTTGTAAGGTAGCACAGCAAGATCGAAGATGATGAAAACTTAAAACCAAGCCATCAAAAAACTTGGTCAGCAGTTATTTGATTTAAAAATTTATGCCGTTGCACAAATCTGAATTCCCTTCTCCTGCGACAGTAGAAGGACAACAGTGTAAGGTTGTTGGTGACCATTTTTTAATTTAGTAATGTTTTCTGTTGCTAAGACACAGATGTGATTTTCCTGATTGCCTAAGCCTGGTTATCAATAAGTATCCCATTAGAAATAAATGCGTAAACTGACTATTTCACTGCGGGTACAAAAATCAATGTCACAAACGAGGAACTACATACAGAGGACAGCTATAAATTCAGAGCTACTCTTTTGGTTTCTGGGAGATCAGGGTCGCAACTCCTGATACAATTCCCATTCCCATGTTTCCTTAAGCAGACATTTTGGCTGGGAAAGACCTAGGTGAACCCAGCCCTCTAGAGTGGAGGCATCTATATATGAGAAAATTATTTGGATCCCTGTTACCGTTGATGGGTAGACAGGCACTGTGGCATGTCTCAGCTTACATGCCTGAAAAAGGTCAGACAAGCTGTGCCCAAGAAGTGTCTCTGTGGCTTTGCTGACCCTAGAGCCTAGATGAAACATACAAAGTTATGCAGGATGAATCCTGTGCTTAGCCTCTGTGCTTTAATTCCTTAGACAGATAACAGTACTTATATCTCACTGAAATATCACTAGGATAAGTCCACTATCAACTGTGGAAATGTTACTGAGCTGTGGCCTGGTGAAGCAGGGTGCTGCTGACACCACAAGAGAAAGGAAACTAGAGCTAGCAGTTCTCAGAAAAAGATGGATCAGTACCTGTTCATTACCTTATATTCCTGAAGTCTTTCGGCCTACAAATTAGGAAGTTGTATAGTCTCATTCTTGTCCAGCAGCTTCAAACTTCCAAAGGAAGCTAACAGCAGCTTGTCTCCAATAATTTCCAGTACATTTTTTCTCCCCTTTGTTGAATATTTTTCTTCTGCACAAATTATCTTCATCCTCTTGGATACTGTTTCTTCTCTCCCTCGAGTAAATCAGGAATAGGTTGGAGTAAGTAAGGGCCAAGGCCCCTTTTGCTCTTAGCAGCTTCTGAGAGGGTTTCACAAAGTCACAGGACACTGCAGCCTGTCACTGAGGGATAATGGGCATTAGTTAAGTACCTTCTGCTTCACCTGTTCTGGATTTTTTTTTTTCTTCTGAGAAAAAGCAGCTTTTTTTTTTTCTTTCTTTTCTTTTTTTTTCTATTTTTTATTTTTTCTCAAAGCAGCAACAGCAGTTAGTTAGCCAGTATCTTGAAGGTTGTTTCTATTGGGAAAAGATACTGGTGCTGGAACTGAATGCTTTGTGTTTTTATTATTGAAAGAGGATGTCAGGACCCCTATTTCCCTGAACTCAGCATGGATGGACAACAGAATGCAGTTTCTATTTCAAGACTCTTTTCAGCCAACACAGTCCATAACACAAGTTCATTTTTCTCTTGGTCTCTCTCTCCACAGCTTTATCTCAGCAGCAGATGACAAGTAATTTTTTGGCATGTCCTCATTTTCCATATCTCTCTCTATTTCCTTTGCTACAGACAGGACATACATGCTTGGCTAGTATTAATTTAGTCTCTGGGTCTTTTTGTTCTCTGTGTTCTTATTCAGGCTACTATTTAGATGGGTTTCTCCAACCAGGAACAAAGACGGCATTAATTTGTCCACTGTTATACTTACTAGAAGGTCTTATGCTCACCAGATTCAAAGCAGATATGTGCACATGGATCAAAGACAAGATACACTGAGGGCCATTTAGTCATCAAGATAATGGCACCTAAGCTCTAACCTCAGCCTCTCCACTTGACTTGCCTGACATGCACTGACATACCACTGAGTACAAGTTTGTTGAATTCCAAGCCAAAAACTCTTCTGAAAACTGTCATATCAGTTTATGTCCACTTGATAATGCAGTTGTCTGAGGGTGCAAAGTCAAAAAAGGGAAGCAGTTTTCCCAAACATGAAAGGGTATTTTTATGAAAATGATGAAGTACTTATGCAGTTATCTTCCTATGCCAAAAAGACTACTTTATTTTGTTGTTGAATTGCTTGTTCTTGTGTGGTATGGCTTATACTTGATTTTAAGCTACACTACATCTTAGCTCACTGTTCTTGAAGGCTCTCTGTAATGGACAGGCAGACAGTGAATAGCTCCTCGAAACAGAGAAGATAATGTGAGAAAGTACACAAGAAAGCATATGTAAAAACTTCAGTTCCTATCTCAGTAGAAATCATTATTACTTATTTTCCATGTTGGCTTGCAAGTAGGTTGTTTCCTGTCAAACTGAGCCTCCATATTTTGAAGAGCTTCCTAAATCAGACCTGTGATAGAGTAGCATATAAAACTGAACTGTCCAAATACGATTTCGTAAAAATCAGGTCAGAGAAATCCTGCCTGTGAAGAGGGTCAAACAGTAGAAAGAAGAGAGAACAGAATGAAAGAAAAGAAAAAAAAAAAGTATGGATGTCATTCCTGTTCTCATTTAGCCAGAATAAGAAATTAGGGAGGGGTAGAGGGAGGGAAGAGGAAGGCAGTACTAGAACAGAACTATTTCAGGCTCCTTCATTACTGACAGTCTTTATTATTTACATGTAAAACCAGACTGGACAAAGCACTAAAAATACACCATATCTCATTGGGAACAATCCTATACCAGCAGGAAAATGTAGCAGTTGACATAAGTGGCCTTTTTCTATCATTAGCCTCTCTGATTCCATACCCATTTCATCCACAGCATGTATGCTTCTTACAAGCCTCTCTGTAATAATAGTACCAGAAATACAATCCACTGCAGCGTTTGTTCTCTACACTACTGAGGAATTGGCACTTTTTAATGCTTGTCATATTGCTACGGACATTGATGACAGACGCCCTGATGCTCCTCTGTATTCCACCAGTTTTATACCAGCATAATTCAAGCAGAAAAAAATGTACAAGCAGAGTACCTCATGCAGGTTTTCGGGTGATTTCTACAGACAAGAACAGATGACACATCATGCTACAAAACTCCTGGAGAAGATGAGCACTGTTACCTGCCACTGATATATACACAATTTACTTATGAGCCATTAAACATCTGCTTTGACTTCTCCACTTTCTCCCAGTTCTCAGGGTCTGGAGTTCTCTGTCTTGATTATACAAAACATGTCTTGTCAGTCTTGTAGCAGAGACTACTTTAACATGGTAAATTCCCCTCACCTGATAATAACAGGGAATCTTCATAAGCAAAAGTATGAATCCTATGAAGAGCTTCTTCAGACTAATCCTTAAAGCACTCTCTAGGAAGGTAAAAGGCAATACAGGGCACCAACGGTAGGTTTTGAACCCTACCCTGCATTCAAATATCATATGCTGTCTTTCCTTTTTGACGCCACTAGGCAGCAGGAGATTCCAGATCGTTTGTAATTATTCTAACTGAAGCCAAAGTACTCAGCAACTTTGTTCAATTAGGTTTTTTGTTTCAGACTCTTCCCACTGAGGTTATCTGGAGATCACCTGTGATGTGATTTTCTGGTTCCTCTGTTTTATTAAGGAACTGGCCCAGCATAGCGTGCAGATTTATGCCAAGCAATATCATCTAGGTTGACATTCCTCTCCATGCATTCAACTTCTCACTGTAGGCTTGTGGCTTTGCTGTTTGTTGTGGCCAGCCCTCAGGAAGAGGGGGACCTCTGTCTTGGTTGGCCCACATTTCTTATTTGCAGATGCTCTTGCAGCATGTTGTGAAGTCCAAAGGACAATCCAAATACAAATGGTGGTCTTAGAAAGATTTGTAACTCCAAGCCAGCATCATTTCAACTCAAAGAAGAGATATGTTCTGTGCACAGATTGACCAAGAGTTCATTTAACCCCTTTCCTCAACTGCAAAAGGGTAACTGAGTAGGTTACCCTTAACACATTAATCATGAACTCACTTCAGTAGTTTCTGACCCAGTTGTATAAGTTTAAGGAGAGAATAAAAAGTACTCCTCATGAAAGTGTACACTTCCTACTTGAGCTGTCTAGTCTGTGATGTTTAACATTCAGCTTAACTGATGATTATTGCAGCACTACGTGCATGGACGGGTGTATCAAATGCCTGCTGCTTCCTCCACTTGCATTTTGGATTCCGAACACCCGTCATGCCACAGCTTAACAGTGGGAGCATGGCCAAGGCAGCTTACACAGAAGTCCTGAAATGCCACGTTTTACAAGCTGAAATACAAAGTGAAAACTTCAGGAAGTTTGTTCATACTTTGGATAGGTGAACAAGGGAGGAAGCAAGTGCATGGGTATGGAATGAGTGAATTATTTAAGCCAACAGTCCATAAATGCAAAGGAAGGTTGTCAGGTCTCTGGAAGAAGCTGAACTGGACAGTGTTCCTTCATGATCAACAGCATGGGTGTTCTGAATGCCACCAAGTCCTGGATTTTGACATGAAATGTTAGGCCACCACAAAAAAAAAAATCTGTTCAAATTCACCTTCATCAACAGTTCTGTAATTTAGCAAATTACATATTTGCCAGTTGCATAATAAAATGAAACTGGGCATGTTGCCTTACATTTGGCCCTTTGGTGTATTTACATTTTGCATACGCGCCCAAAGATCATCAGGCAATGATTGATGAGCAATTCACATTATTACTTCATGTTCTTAGCTTATTAGGCATTCTTGGACAACTGAGATAATGTCACATGAAAGCTAAGAGACCCAGAGGGTTTTTTTAACCCTGCTTTTTTAAGCTAATGAAGTCTGTGTATTTCTACTCAATGTATATTTTTAATTATATACAAATATGAGTACCCAGCAATAATTTTTGAACCTGTTCACTAATATGAAAGAAAAAAAATCTAACAAGAAGAGGGAAAGGGATGTCAAAGATACAAATTTCAACCAAATTCATTAAAACAGGCAGAGAAAGAGCTAATTAAAATCTACATGGGAGAAAAGAAAGGGCAAGAGGAAGAGAAAGAATTAAAGAGATACTATAGATGTCTAGCTATGGGAAAAAGTTCAGTTGTCATTCATATCTTTATAAAAATGAAGTTGATCAAACTCAAGACAAAAACCACAGTAAACTAGGCTTCCTTTATTCCGATGCTTGGCGAGTTACTTGGAGTTTTCTTTATGCGATGACTTTTTCCTGTACAGTATTCCTTACACATACTACTCAGCTACATATAAAGGGGGTTTAAACAATGGGAGGCTGAAATATTTAATGGATAAATTTAGAAGGGAGGGATGGATTCTGCTGTACCAATTGAATGAGCTTCACCATTTCCCTTCCCTTGGCATCTAGAGAAAACTCCATTAGAAAAGCTAGAAAGCATGACAAAGTAAACCACAATTTTTTCCCTATTGAGATCCTCAGACATACAAATGAGTTCTTGCCAGAAAGCGAGATTGTATCATTTCCAAACAACTGACTCAAAAAAGAAGAAAAACCAACCAACAACGCAGGCACCTTATGAGTCCTCTCAGATTCAAAACTGCAGAGATCATTTTGCAGAAGTAAGCTTTGCTCTTCAATTACAAATGTTTACGCCAAATTTCAGTTTCACATGCTTTTGCTTGTGTGTGAGTGTGTGTGAAATCATTAATTCTTGAAAGCAGAGATTCATAATAAGGAAGTTATTGACATTTTCTTGGCTCCTACATTGCAGATGTGATGCTAAGGACAAGAAATATTCCCACTGTTTGATGAAAAGGATTCCCAGGAAACACTAGCAGTAATAATTCTTCAAGCGGAAGATGTCTTCTGTCATCTGGTTATTGACAACTATAAATAAAGGACTCAATCTGATTTTTATACACTATTGCTATACTGTAAGAGACAGAATAAATATATCACACAGTTTGCAATGAAATCCATATACACAGTGATGAGATTATAAACAAATGTATGCACTACAAATGTTTGAATTTTAAGCAGTGTTGTGAAACAGAGGTTCAAAACTACACTTGCTGGCCTTGATTAATGCAGAAACTCCATTTCTTGTGCTGTAGCTAAAGTGTTTCAGAGAAAAATGTCAATACACTGGCAGATGATAAAAACAGTATTTGTTTGCTAGCAGAACTGTTATTAAAAGTTTTCCTTGCCTTGCCTTCCCTTCCCTTGTCTCTTCTTTAGGTTTGGCTATTTCATAACCACTTAGGAAAAAAATTATGAACATAAGCCATACAATCCCTGGAGCTACTGGGCAAATAGGTAGAAAAGGTACCAATCCAACACTCTGTGAATATTGAACTCTTTGAATATTCAACACTCTTTGAATATTTCTGTCTCTATTTTCTTCTTTTCTTCTTTTTTTTTTCAAAAGCAGATTTGACCCTCTGGACATTCACCCTTGCCAATCTGACTGCAGATTTATGGCAACTTTTACATGAACAAAGACCTTGATTGCATCACAGAAGTATCTGTTTGCAAGAGAATGACCACAGTGGAAAGTGCAGGTTCTCAGGATATTTAATGACTGCACAGCATGTATGTGTTATTGCTGTTCTCACAAAGCACCATAAAGCCTTGCACACAGTCATGTGAGAGTGAGCGAGAAATCAGCTGAATCTAATCAGAAGGAATGGGATAATTAATATGAACTCTGCAAGGAACTGTTTGCAAAGTGTTATGCAGGGTTCTCTGTTAAGCGGCCCATTATTCAACCAAGCCCTAGTAAAGCTCCATTGCCACCACAGTGCAAATAGAAAAACAGCTTCATTTTCCCCATCCTGTCACTGCAGTCCATAATTTAAGATGATCATACTTCTGTATTTTTCACAGAACTTTTCCACAATGTGGATAGGGGCATCTAGACTGTTATTAAAATGCGCTAGCTGAGGAAACGGAGTCAAGCTCACCAGAGCTGCTTGGAGAGGGCAGCCCCATTACTTCCTGGCTTTTTCTGAGTCTGCTTGAATCAAATTTCTGGTGAGACAATGAAAGTGTCAGTAAGGCAAGTTCTGCAAAGCATTTCAAGCTCAAATGGGGAGGTATTCTTGGAAAGTAGTTTTCTCTTTGAGAGATAACCAGATAAACCCAGCATTAGCAGGAGATTTGGAATGTCTCCCCCCTCAGTGACACTGCATAGCAAAGGAAAATTTTCAGACATGAGAAGACAGGAAAAGAAGCATCAAGCTGGCTGCTGCTGAAGAAACAGATCCAATATCACATGATATACTGCTGCTGCCATAAGCCAACCACTATTGCTTCTGCCCTGCTGTCCACCTTACAGCATGGTAAATGCTCTGCCAAGGACTTGTTTGCTAATGGACTGCTGACAGGTGGGTCTTTTTTTTTATTTCTTAAAAAAATCAAACCAAACCAAACAACAAAAAAAAGCCCACCAAACCTTGGGAATAAACAAATGCCATCCATTCCTCTGCAGTCTGAGGAAATATGGTCAACCTCCTGTTGATTTATGTAGCCTTTTTTAGAAATAAAACCAAAACCAAACCAAACCAAACAAAAAAACACAACCAAAAAAAAACCCAAACCAAACCAAAGCAAACAAAAAAAACGCCAACCAAACCCTACGTTGTCTTGTGATGTGAAATTCAACAACAATGTGGCATTAGGCTTTTTTTCAATTTGCGCAAGAAATGCAGTTATGTAACAGTCTTAGGCACATCAAAGCTCTGCTCCATAGCTGCTGCTGACCAACAGCAAACAAGAGACCACCACAGTTGCAGGACAAAGACATACGCCCTAGGTTTTACTGTAAAATCTAGGTAGGAAGCAAAGGCCAATACATGATCGAAAACATAATTTAGCTGGAGAGCTGCAGAGGGAATGCTTTTCTATCTTTATTTTTGCTTTTTTTCAGTGTCCACAATCACAATGACTTTTCTTCCTAGGACTTCCACAAGTCGGCCAGAGATGTCCTGGGCAGAAATGCATGTGCCCATGCAAGGTATTGTATGCTCAGAGGACTTTACCCATCTTCAGTGTGTTGGACTCACTATACTTGGGCAAAACATCTGTCTAGGATTCAGATTTCCCAGCTGTGTCTTCTTTGCCCAGAAACTCTGTCCAGACAGGATCTGAAAAATACATGCCCATTTGGCATGAATTTCTAGATGTTCAGCAGTCGAGAAGGAGTAATATTTCCAGTCAGAAAATGAGGCAAGATCAACAAAACACATACACATGACAGCTGTATCTCTTCCAACACAGATGGACTGGATATGTGCTCACTTGGAAGACACTTTCATCTTTATACCTAAGTTTCAATAACTTCTATTACAAAGTGGTTGTATGAATTCACTCTTGTTTCAGCAAATCTCAGCTCAGCCTTGTTCTAGGGTCCTGTTAGTAAGACCTGACTGGCAGCTGTGGAAATTAGAGTGTGCTGCCTAACTGCAGGGTCACAGAGAAACAAACGTAACTCCAAGCCCCAGACCATGGTTATATGCAAATAAGAGGCATGTCATACATGTAAAGGATATCTCAGTGGAAAGGGGGAAATAGAGACCGATCTTAAATCCATCATTGATGATGAGTCAGAGATGAAGGAAAGGGAATGCAGATGGAGGAGTCGTGGGTTCCTGAAACATTCTCTGAAAGAGCAAACCACACTTCTGAATTCAAGCACAGTGACAGACACCCAATTTCCAGATAAGCTGCAGTTTAGTCAAGGTGTCCTAAGAGCAGCAGGTATGTTTGCAGTAAAACAGATGTTTCCTGCGAGCATGTAGCTATCACTCCACTCTAGCAGAAAGGCAGTCATACCAATAAAGCAACAAAAGCCCCTTCCAGAATAAAATTTCAAACCAAAAATAGAATAGCTGAATGTATTTTTTCAATATCATTCTTTCTCTTTTTCTCATTATCCACATTAGAGCTGTTAGAAAGATTTTTTTTTCATTCATGTTTCATGAATGCAAAAACACGTGCAAAATGTGCAAATAAGTGATATAATAGCCAGACAAATGGCAGCTGCCAAAGCCAGGAGAAGAAGTCTCTAAAAGCTAATGGTTTCACAGATCCTTACAGTTGCATTTTGTTTGTTTGCTTGTTGTTGTCTGGTACATAGTAGATTCTGGTAAGAGTCCCCCAAACTGATGGGTTTGTGATTTGAAGCAGCCTGTATGTTATTTATGTTAGAATCAATAGAACAGTTTATATAAAAAACATGTCTTGCAGCAGTCAATACAAACAGAGCAATTTGTATGCAAGTGGCACTGATCAGTCCAATAAAAATGATTGCCAGGTCTCCTGAGCCTTACAGAAATACTTTCAACAAAGACATTTTTATAGAATCACAGAATAGTTAGGGCTGGAAAGTACCTTAAGATCATCTAGTTCCAACCCCCCTGCCGTGGGCAGAGACATCTCCCACTAAACCATGTCACCCAAGGCTCTGTCCAACCTGGCCTTGACCACCACCAGGGATGGAGCATCCACGACTTCCTTGGGCAACCCATTCCAGTGCCTCACCACTCTAACAGTAAAGAATTTTTTCCTTATATCCAACCTAAACTTCCCGGTTTTAAGTTTGAACCCATTGCCCCTTGTCCTATCACTACAGTCCCTAATGAATAGTCCATCCCCAGCATCCCTATAGCCTCTCTTCAGATACTGGAAGGCTGCTATGAGGTCTCCACGCAGCCTTCTCTTCTCCAGGCTCAACAGCCCCAACTTTCTCA
>JANHGB010061216.1:3424-13818 GCA_026283785.1 Coracopsis vasa
TCTTGTGCCTGTTCCCAGAACATTCTGATGTTTTTCATGCCCCAGAGCATAGAAATTCCCCGTGAAAGCTTGGATTGGGAAGATTTGTCAGTCTCTACGGGAGAATATTGACTGAATCCATGCAAACCCCTGGAACTGAAAGCTACTTACGCTGACAAACGGGAACGTCGCCGCTCCATGCAACACGTCCACCAGCAATCTCACATCGTCTGCTGGCTTGTCCGATTAACCTGTGCCTGGTGTTCAAAGGATTAAGCATTCATCCCAAGTCATTGCAGTTTGGGTTACTCCCTCCTCGCAATCACCTTGTCCAAAGCCCCTCTCCAGCCTTGTCAGTCCCCTTTAGGCATTGGAAGACAGTTATAAGGTCTCCCCGGAGCCTTCTCTTCTCCCGGCTGAACAAGCCCAGCTCTCTCAGCCTGTCTTCATGTATACATAAGATAGTGAACACCTTACGTGGTTTATAGGTACAGGACTGGATACAGCAGCTTCTGATAGAATCCATTTATTGGGAGTGAATGAATAGGAGGAAAAGAGGGAGACTTGCCTCGTACCTCTCTCCTTGCTGTTTTCAGCGGTAGCCAAAACCAGGACTTACCCTTTCTCACAGCTGTAGCGCACTGTTGACCCAAACAGGAGATCTGTCAGGAAACTGATTTTCCCATTCACAGGTTCACCAGGATGGGTGCATTTTTTCCCTGGGGAAGAAAAAACCTCATTATAGGCTCTGTCTGTCTCTACCATGGAGCAGCAGATGCAACTCTTACTCCAGTAACCCATTCACATTTAGTTACCCCCAAAACGGGTTTCAAACAGCATGAAGTTACATGGCTTTACTAGTCACATACTCATGGCAGACCAGAACAACATGAAGGTTTATGCAGCATGGACAGAACCTAGCACCTATTCCTTCTTGAACAACGGACACCAAATCAAGGAGCTATTCACTTTTACAGAACTCTAGTGCTTCTGACCACACTCCGGTCTCAAGGCATGTAATAGCAGGTGACATTCCTGGGTGTTTTGCATATCCAGGGAGGCAAGTGTATTGCACAGTCTTCCCCACAGAAAAATCAATCTCATTTTTATGCTCCTCCTTTAGCTCAGCAAAGTGTAACCTTGTAGGAGGCCCACAACCACCTATTGAGAAAGAAAACAGAGATGAGAATCAGGCAGGACAAGCACAGAACGAACACTGCTCTGAGGAAAGCTCTTTGGTTTGCCTTGCACAATGGATTATTTGGATTAATATGGCCATTACTAAACAAACACAACATAATTTCCCAAAGGATTCCAGAGGATCAGGTTCTTTGTATCAGGATATAGTTAAATCTCCCACTCACAGGTTTAACCACCCTTTTTAGAGAGGTTCAGGGGATATAAAACAGCAGTGTACCCTGAGGCAGCTGTGTCACGATTTACCTGGAAGTCCAGGCCTCTTTGAGAGCTCCTGCTCATGGTAAAGTCTAACACAGACGGGCACAGGAGGGTGCCAGCTGCCATCCCCCTGGCAGATGACTTTAGCACTGCCTTGCAGGCTGTAACCATCGTGACACTGAAATGTCACCGCTTGCCCGGGTGCGGAGAGAAGTCCTTGACCATCCACTCGCCTCCCGTTCCGTATATAGGGATGTACACAGACAGCAGCTGGAAGTGGTGATGTGCAGAGGTGATGCGCAACACGAGTTGGAACAAAAGAAAGAAAGAACCAACAGGCTGATAATATTGTAATGACAAAATCAATGTCACCTCTGTAAACCTCCCCACCCCACCTCCGCAACAGAAGGGCTGGAAATTAGTTTATACCATGCACCACTTTATATGGGATTAACCTTGTCTGAGAAACTGGTTGTAATGGTCAGGATCTGCTGTCCCCCCGACCCTATGGGACAGAGCATAAACCCACCTTCACAGCGAGGGCCAGGCTGGCTCCAGTTCCCTGATGCTTTGCAGAACACCATGACGTTTCCAACCAGGTAGTAGCCGGGATCACACGTGTATGTTACAGACATTCCCATGGTAAAAAATGCTTCCCCTTGGCTGTTGTGATTTCCATGGGGGATCTCTGGAGGCATGGGGCACGGCTGGACTGCAACAGGGAGACAGAAAGCCTTAAGTTAGGAGAGAACAATGTGCAAGGGAAGGGGAATTGCTGCATTGATGGGTTAAAGCCCATCCCAGAATGGCTCTGCCTGCACACGCTGCTCCTGCCTGCAAGGAGCATCTACAGGCAGGGCCACCAGCGGATACCCACACTCACCCCTCTGGCAGCGGAGCACTGGTGGATCCCAGGTGCCCCCGGGCTGGCACTGAGCCTCGTAGCTGTCCTCTGCAGCGTAACCAGCATCGCAGTAGAATTGCAGCGTCTCCCCAGCTCTGTAGGTGCTCTGCAGCTCGTAGACCTTCCCGTTCTGCACCAGGGGCATCTCACAGCCGATTGCTGTGGGGAACATGGACAGCGACCTTCAGACCTCCATGCACGGGCCAGATCCTGCACGCACAGCCCGCTCCCTCCTCATCACTGCTGCAAGCCTGTCTGCACTGTTCCTACAACCAGAGCAGCCAGCGTCCTTCCCTCCAGCCCCACACCTCACAGTGCATCCTCCACCCACCTTCACAGCGGGGCAGGGGCCAGCTCCACCTCCCAGCCTCTGTGCAGCTGATGGACACATTCCCGACCGGAGCGTAGCCATCCTGGCAGCTGTAGTGCACGGTCACTCCACGGGGAAACCTGTCCAAGGCCTGTCCACTGTGCAGCCCATTGGCGATGTTCGGTGGCCGAGGACACGTCACCTCTGGAGAGGGAAAAGAAATTGCCCTGTGGGTCAGCTCTTTGCCTTTCTGTGTGCTGCTAACAATGTTTGGGTAATATCTGGAGTTCTTCTCTGCCATCCCCATGTCCCTCCCCATCTCCTTTGCTCTGAGCCATTTCTGCCTCTCCAGAGCCAACCTGCAGCACTTTGGTTTGAGCAGACAAGGGAGGAGAACAGATACACCCCGGCTTTGCTTTCCCACCGCATTTGAGAGGACACAAGAGGGAACCTTCCCCACGGCTCCTCCGCATTGGGACACTTGCCCTTTCTGCACAGCGGCAGAGGCGGGCTCCATCTGGAGTCAGCTCGGCACACGCTGGTGCGCGCGCCGTGCAGGGTGTACCCGGTGTTGCACGTGAAGCTCACGGTGTCCCCCGTCCTGTAGAAGTACCGGGCAGTGGATATCCTCTTCCCATGCTGGATGTGTGGGAACGGGCACTGGGCACCTGGAAAAGGGAGAGAAATCAAATGGCTTTTACCTGCACAGCTCTTAAGCTGTTCCTGCCTGCGCTGGTTGCTGTGTTGATGGTGTCCATGCAGCTTGGTGATCCCTGAGCAATGGGATGTGGTGGAGGCTGCTGCTGGGGCTGCAGGACCCCTCCATGCACTGCTAGAGAACCCCAATGCTGTTGTCAAAAGCCGGATGTCCAGCATTTCACATCCATCTCCTGGTGAGGCCAAGAGTCTTTCATGGCCTTTCTGCCTGCTTCTAGCTCATGAGCTGGGAAGCACATCCCCTGGGTTTGATCCGGCTGGAAAACCTTGGCAGGACTATCCAGGAGCAACCTAACTGCAGTGAAGGGCTCTGTGCTGCTGGGGGCATGCAGCCATGCAAGAGGCAGGCAGGGGATGCACAGTGCACCACTGTGATAATGCAGGGATGGACCCAATCAATGAGGACAAAGCCTCAGAGGCACAGACCTGCCGGTCCCCCTTACCTCGAGCCCCAGACGTGGCGGCCAGGAGCAGAGCAGAGATGCCCAGGAGGTGGAAAGCGAAGGCAAGCACCATGCTCCAGTCCCTGGCGCAGACTGCGGCTCTCGGGGGGCTGCAGGAAGATATGAGCACCCCAGTTCCCTCCTCATGCGGAAGGAGCCGCAGCTGTGGGGCTTCCCAGGGATGCAGGACAGGAACCAGTGGGCTTCTGGGCATCACCGCTGGGGAGGCTGCAGGTCCCACAAGGTGCTTATGCTGCTGGTTTTGGCCAGGGAGGATGGGCCCCTGGGGCACAGGGGCATCTGTGACAGAGGGTGGGTGCAGCAGGAGGTGCTGTTAGCTGCGCTGTGCCTGCAGCGGGGAGCATCCTCGGGTACGGGAAGTGGAGCAGAGCCTGGGTCATGTCCCCAGGTGGTGACTGCAGCCCTTCCCACCACCCAGATGAATGGGCACAGTTTGTCTGCCGCAGGATGGGAAGGACAGAGCAGGATATTCCCACCTTCTGCACTCCTGGGACTGGGTCCCAGCCTCACACACCACCCTGCAGGCATGGACCCAGATCCTCCTGGCCTGACCTGGCTGCTCTAGGACTCGGATAGTCTCATCAGCATCATCCCATGCTGCCAGATGGAAGAATAAAAACCCATAGACAGGACTTTCTGATATAGAAGCTGTCGCAGCAACCTCCATCTCCCCACCTGGTACAGCAGAAGATGCTTTCTAAGCCTAAATGAAGCAGCGAGACACACATTACTCCAGTCTTTTTATCCCTTTTATTGACAGGGAGCTTCCTATATTTACATAGCAAACATTTATACTCAGATTCTGAAGTAAAATTATGTACAACTCAATTATAAACACAGTAGATAAGCTCTCTTCACAGTAAATGTTGGTGATGGGACCCGTAAGCTATGTCACAGCATTCACAGTTCCTTCCATGTGGTTACAGGGAGATCATTTCAAGCTGATCCCCAAATCGGGTATTAAATCATCTGGAAAAACCACTTGGGCCTATATGCAGGAGGAATAATTGTGTTGGGATTAGAGCACTAAAACAGAACCTAACACTAAGCTATGAGGCTTTACGTTGTGTTTTGTTCACCTCATCACTCACACAGCTTATGGGAAGAGACAGATAAAAACAAGCAGGAATCTGCTGCTTCTGCAAGACTGGCTTCTGAAAACAGGATCTCGGCGAGAGCTGACCAGGACAGTGCCCTGCTGGGAAGGGAGAACTTTGTGGCTCTGTCTGGAACAAGACAAATGCGTTGCTGGAAGCAGCCATTTGAGTTTTTCCCCCCTCTCATTTGATGTTAACAAATTAACAGGAAATCAGGGGTGAAAATGCAGAAGCAAAAAAAGATGCAGTGGGCACATTTCAAACACTTCCCGTTCCCAGGCGCGCATCACGAGAAGCTCGGAGGGGTTATTCACCTTCTGCATCAGACAAAACCCCAAACCTCAAAGGCTTGCTTTACCAGCAGCTCAAAGCCCTGGCATCTCCAGCTGGATTCAAGCTTAACAGGTTTAAATTGATCACAGTTTTGTTTCCCTAATAAACAGCATTCCCAGGAAACCTTCAAATCTTTAGTTCATTTTACGTGATGCTACGTACCTCTTTAGCTTACTAAGAGATCATTCAGCAGGGTCAAGTTAAACCCAGGCAAGGACACCAGCACCACACAGTGGGCTTTCATCAGCCGAATATATCAAGGGCACTTTTGCACGTGTCTTTGGTTTAGGCAAACTGAGTTGGGCCCCATTATCCAAGCTGTCCTCACGGCACTGCCAAAGCCTGGCTCAAGCTGGGGATGGGACAGCTTCCACACTCACCTCCATTCACCTTTGCAAACCACCCTAAACACAACGATCACCTAAGGTCAGGTAAAACAGGATGAAAACAAAGCACACAAAAGACATGGGGTTTGTGTCCTGCTGGAGTAAATTAAGGCTTTGGCTTGATGTGCCTCTGCCCCTACCTGGGGTACCGCATCACAGCAGTCCCGAGGCAGCCTGGGGCTGAGGCAGCATTGGTGGGGTGCACAGCACCACCTGAAAAAGCCTTTTCAGTGCAAACTCAGCATCGATTCAGTGCAAACTCAGCAGCATCCCCGCATCAGCCACCCCAGGCAGGCGATGTGCGAGGAGAAGTGAGCAGATTCACATGCAGCAGCTTCCTGATGTGGGGCGGCATCTGCCAAGACACCTGCAAGTTCCACATTCAGCACAGATACCTCAAGCCCATGGATGAGCTCTGCTGCCCCTGAGCATTCCCTCTCTGTGTCCTTCATGGGGCTTTCAGCCCACGTAAAGCTTCAGGAAAGCACAAAGCCATTGCAGAGACAGGGGGTTTGTGTGAGGTACTTGCAGAAGAGCCTCAACGTGATACAAAGACAGTGCCAGGGCAGAGCTATTCAGCTGTAGTTTAAAGCTAACTCAAGCTAACAGTGAGAACAGTAGCTCTTTGTAATAAGGCATTTAAATTGTTTTCTCTCCAGTTAAGTTACTATCTGTAAGAATTGCTATTTCACAGTGGTTCAGACTCACCTTGAACCATTGCTTTTGTATGAACATTTTCAATGCCTTCAGTACTCACAGACTGAAGCATCCTCTTTGTATCAAACCATTTTTGAAGGGATGTATCACTCAAGTGAAGACATTCACTGTTAATCCTCTTGGCAGCACTCTCCACCTCAGAACACCCCAAATCCTGACCAGGACCAGGCACAGTGTGACCTTCATGGGGCTGAGAAACTGAACATGTGGTAGTATCCAAAGTGAAAGGTTTTCTTGAGCCTACTCTATTGCAGCATGAAGGTCTTTGGCATCACTGCAGCTTCACACAGGAATAACTGCACTTGATTCCTGAACAGCATTCCCAGCCCGGCACACAAGGTGCTTTGTCCTTCAAGGTCCGTTGGCTGCTGCTTCAAGACCAGTTTCACAGGAGGGACAAGGGGAGCACTGGGATCAGCATGATCAGGTCCAACACAGCTTTCGGTGCCTTCTGCTGTGCCTGCTCCCTAATCTAGATGTCCATAATGAGCATTGCCAGCAGGAGGGGGAAGATTCCTGCAAGAGACAGATAAGAAGCTTCAGTTTCATTACACATTCAACTCTTCTCTCTCTGTACCCTTTTGCCTCCCCTGCCCGTTTTCACAGCATGATCTTAAAGCAACAATATAAATATGACAACAGACAATGAGAAGGCTTTTAAGTCTATTCCAAACAGAACACCCAGGAGACAACAACATAAAGATGGGCAGGAGCACAGTATAGGGGTGCAGGAATGGGTATGACTTACCAGCAATGATCATGCTCGCTCCACCTGGAAGGGAAGCAAACCAGAATGTGAAACTCAGCATGCAGTCAGCACAGGAACACATCAAACTACACGGGAGGCTCAAACCCGAGCCAATGCACATGGAAGACAATTAAAGCAACACATGGGATGGGACCCCAGACATCTCCATGGATGTTCACCTGTTAAAACCCAGATTTATTTACCAGGATACGTTTCCAATATGTGAGTCCGTGCCACAATCAAACTGTGTTCTTTTGGCACTAGATTTTAACTGAAGCTGTTTCAGGAAGAACCAAAGATTAGTGCTTGGTAGAATTATGTGATTTGAGGATTCAGAGAGGAAGGAGAAAAACAGAAGACAAAGAGGCAACAAGACAGACATAGAGATTGTCACCTCTGCATTCAGGAGCAGGCTTGTTCCAGTCTCCCCAGGATTTATCTCCTGCAATGCACTGAAGAAAGGCTGCTCCAGCAAGGGTGAAGCCCTCCTTGCATTTATAAGCTACAACAGTGCCATGGGAGAAGTCCATTCCCTCTGTGCCATTGTGCACCCCATTCTCAATCCTGGGGGGCTCTTCACAGACAGCGTTGGGGAGCAGTCCTACAGGAGGAACATCAGCAAGATGGGCTTGTTCAGCCTAGAGAAGAGGAGATGGCTGCCCCATCCCTGGCAGTGTTCAAGGCCAGGCTGGACAGGGCTTGGAGCAACCTGCTCTAGTGGAAGGTGTCCCTATCTATGGCAGGGGGTTGGAACTGGATGAGCTTTAGGGTCCCTTCCAAAACAAACCAGTTTGGGATTCTATGATTCTAAGTGTGCTGGAGCACTTCTCCTAACTGGAAAGGTTAAGAGGTGCATGGGGGGAGGAGGTACAGCCAAAAGCAGGGACTGAAAATACTTTGGGCTTTCTTGCTTGGTACTACATGTTAGACTCAAATCAACCCTCTCATGTTTGGCAGCTCACTGGGCAAGTACAGAGCAGGAAAGGGATGAGAAACAAAGGCAAAAGAATGAGCAGAGAAAGAAAGCATTTACCTTTGCATTCAGGGGCTGGACCACTCCACTGTCCCTTCAGGTTTTCATCCACTGTACAGTGAATTGTGGCATTTCCAATAAGAGCAAACCCTTCATTACAGCTGTATGTTACGGCCATGCCAAAGGTGAAGTCTCTGTTGCCATTGTTGAGCTGCCCATTCTTGATAGGAGGAGGTGGTAAACAGGGAATAACTGCATGGAAAAGCAACAACAAGATCATTTCCATCAAATATGAAACTGAGGTCTAGCTACTAAACCCAGGGTTTTCCCCTCTTACTTTCACAGGACGGGGGTGTTGTATCCCAGTCGACTCCTTTCCCTGCCACCACACATTTGGCATAAGGTGACTTCTTTAATTTATACCTAAAGAAAGAGAAGTTCAGTACTTTCCAGAAAACAACCCAGAAAGGGTCTTCCCCTGCTCTCCACCACTGCATGCAGGCAAGTTCTTAACCAGAGGTTGTCCTTGCTATGAAATGGGATCTGGCCATCTCCAAGGGCATGAGTAAGAGATGAACTGAAGCAGTTCAGAGCTTTACCAAGCACACGCCTGTTACCAGATGCTCAGCTCATTGAAGACATAATATATGGTTTTACTGGGGACCAGCACTGGGAAACCAGAGAGGGGAGAGGGTGGATGCTACTGCCTGTGCTCCCTGACTTCTGACCCCCGTGTTGGTCCCCTTTAAGCAGTGATGCACTCACCCTGGATGACAGATGAATGTCACCACTGTCTCAAACAGGAAATTGCCTGCAATGACATTCCCGTTCTCTATCGTGGGAGGAGGACATTGCTGTCCTAGAGAAAAAGCAAACAGCACGGGAATGACTTCAAACCCACGACGGGCACGACCCAGATTTCAGCATAGCATCTCAAGCGTGTACAGATCACTCACACTGTCAAAAGGAGAGGAAGAGAGATACTCACGTATGCAGAAGTCCACATCTGCAGACCAAGTTCCATTGCGCAGACAAGTGACAACAGAGGACTTCCCACTTGCTGCAGTATAACCTGGCTTGCACTGATACTTCAGCTCAGTTCCAGCAACAAAGCCCTCAGCCACATCACTTGTTAACTCAGCAAAAGGGAAGCGTGGAGCAGGACCACAGTGGACTAACAAGTGGAGACAAAAGCAAGGTTAGTTACAGAAGTACCCAAAGGGTCTGCAACAACAGCAGTGAACTGCATGTTTGGAGCACACAACATCTTAATTTGTTTAAATCTCAGTGTCTGGGACACAGCTTGCACCCAACCCATTAGCAAACAGCAGCATACATCACAGTTTGCTTAACTGGATGTAAGTTAAGATGAAGATGGGGAGCAGCTCTGCCTCAGAGATGCTCCTTTGCTGAGCACCAACCCAGCCTGCAGCACTGTGACTCAGCTGAGCTTGGAAGCCAAACACCCCCTCCACCAGGGCTGGAAGTGGTGAAACAAGTCTGTCAGGTGTAGAAGGAGATTTTGTTCAGCCTGGAGAAAAGAAGGCCTTAGAGCAGCTCCCAGTGCTTAGGACCCAAGCCCGCATGCTCTGCAAGGGCATGGCTACAAGTGCACAAGGGTCAGAAGCTCTTAGACCTCATTCATTGCAATTGCTCTAGGAAATAAATCTCCTTGGACTCACTCACATGGGTCACATGTTGGCAGAGGTGGCTCCCACGCATTGTCCGCTTCACACGTAACTACACTGCTACCATTCAAGAAGTGACCAGGACTGCACTCAAAGGTCACTGTATCTTTATAGGTGTGCCTAGTGCCGAAGCCAGTTAACCTTCTCCCATTTTTCACTTCTGGATTTTCACATCTGACGACTGAAAGTGAAGAGAAGACAAGAAGAGTATGTGTTAGAAGAAGGAAAAGCCCTGCAGTGACACCAGAGATACTGAATGTGAAGAGAAGACAACAAGAGTATGTGTTAGAAGAAGGAAAAGCCCTGCAGTGACACCAGAGATATTGTGCAAGCAGCTTCCTAAGAGCACTGCTGTCCCTTCACTTTGAGAGAGGCAGGCCCCAGCGGGGTGCAAGTACTCCATGAACAGAGATGTCATTTAGGGACTGCACACACAAGAGCTTCGTTTCTCATTTGCAGGAAGCCCTGGCAATGGGCAGGGAGAAGGAGGTTTTCTGTGGGCTGAAGAACCCATTAAACCAAGCTCTGCCTCTAATCACTGTATTAAACTTCCTGGGAATCCTTTTAGACTCATGTTTGGCAGCTCATTGGGCAAGTACAGAGCAGGAGAGGGATGAGAAACAAAGGCAAAAGAATGAGCAGAGAAAGAAAGCATTTACCTTTGCATTCAGGGGCTGGAC
>JANHGB010061221.1:0-12187 GCA_026283785.1 Coracopsis vasa
CTAAACATTACTGAGCAGCAACTAAAAACATCGGTGTTATCAGCGCTGTTCTCAGGCTGAAAGTCAAAAACACAGCAGTGCACCACCTACTAAGAAGGAGAAAAACGACTGCTACTGCTGAATCCAGGACAGCTTGTTGCAATAGGATGAGGGGTGATGGTTTTAAACTAAAAGTGTGGAGATTCAGGCTGGATGTGAGGAAGAAGTTTTTTACAATGCGGGTGGCAAAACACTTGCACAGGTTGGCCAGAGAGGTGGTGAATGCACTTTCTCTTGAGACATTCAAGGCCAGGCTGGGTGTGATTCTGGGCAACCTGATCTAGTTGAAGATGCCCCTGCTCATTGCAGGGCGTTTGGACTAGATGAGCTTTGAAGGTCCCTTCCAACTCAAACTGTTCTATGATTCTGTGATTGTATCATCATTCTTCCCAACTGCAAACCATCAACATATTGTGTGGAACTGAAGCCAGCCTTTCAAGAACTGCTAGTTTGTCTGTCCTGTTTCTGTGGCTGTAAAACATGCTATGAAAGCTATTTCTATGTCCTTTCTTTAAGAAGACTGGGATTTGATAGATATTGATGGAGTTAGTTTTTCTCCACCTTTCTCACTGTTTCGCATGAGGAAATCACTGCTATCAAGCTATCATTTTAAAGTGTTAAATTTATATCGTGCCAGGAATTTTGTATTTTCTCTTTAAAACCAATAATCTTAAATGTTTCTGTTGTGTGCCAGCTATGCTTTGCTTTGTGTTTGAAAGTGAAACTGAAACTACCAAATCTCTTCCACCATAGGACAAATCCATGTTTGTGGCAAGAGAAGTAAGGTTCTTTGAGCAGAAAGTCTAAGGTTTTAAATCCTTGCCCATCATCTTGGTTACGTGTGCAACTGAGCTTCTGTAAAGAGCAGCCTCAACATCCTACAGGCCCTGAGTGGCCCTTTTCCAACAGGAAAATGTTGGCTTAACAAAGCACAAGCAATGCTATTCACTTCCAGTTCAAGCATTACGCTTTTTATACTCACCAAAGCCACATGATGAGTCTTCCAAACATGAAAGTATTGGTGTTAGTGATATAGGAACTACCAGTATATGACTGTATAAACGTATATGACTCTACTAGTCCTATATGACATGAAATCAAGCAAAACCTGTGGGGCATGAGTGACGACTCACTAAATAGCTCAAACTCACACTGAATGCGTGTGTGATATTGACTTGTAGCTCAATGTCAAGTAGCAAGTGCCAGAAAAAGGAATTCAAACAGAAAGAGTGAACACCTGCTCCTAAGTGGAAGAAGAAAAAGAAAGATTAATATTCACATAGGAATAGATGTGTTTAAAGAATTCCCTATGGAATTTTAATATAGTTTAATTGTATTTGTTCAGGATAAGCAGCAGCACATTACAGGCACCCTGTGATTAATATCATCTACAGAAAATGAAAAATTTGCAGCCAGCTGTAATAGCGGTTAATGCAATAGGGATAAAAATTTGTTTTAATGAAAGTTAGTCTCAGCTTTCAACTAGTTTGAGAAGCCAAAAAAACCCCCTCAGGATCCATATTGCCAAACTTGCAAACTTCAGTTTAGGTGCCTAGAAAGGCATTCCTCAAAGCAGTGGGAAAAGGCAAGGGTCCCTGAAGGCTTCAGAAGAAAACCTCCCTTCCCAACTTTAAGCCTTTTTGTTACCAGACGTGTTTGCCTAACGTATTTTAAAAGATTCAGCTCTAATCCCAGTAGTTAATGCTATATTATTAAATACTTTAATTATAAAATAAGTACTTGTCAATCTTCCTTGCTTTCATTCAGGATGCAATCTCCCCTCCAGGCCTTTGTCACTAAAATTAAAGGCTTGATTTCAGAAGTTAGTAGATGCTAGATTATTGGAGAGCTTGTGCACAGGAGAAGACCTGCTACCAATAACAGAAGAAAAATATTTAAATCATACATAGAAAAGCTGTAAGGAAAACTAAGGAAAACTTGATATTCTGGGAAATAAATTGTAAATTCAGTATGCATGATTTCCTCTTTTTTTTATGCACACATCTTCAGAATGCTTCAAACAAAGAACACTTACTAAAGCTGACAGAAATAGAACAAGTATGTATTCCTGACTGGCTTCAGTTATTGTAACCAAAAATAAACCCAGTTATAGAATAATGTAATTTTAATTTCATCTTGACACAGAAAGAAAATGAGGTTCATCTGTGTTGTTCCTAAAGTTCTTCCAAATAAAAAAAAAAAGCTGTGTAAGAGTTATTATTAGTTATATAAATCCTGGAAACTTGTTGCAATCCAGACTGTGATCACTAATGACTATAGAGCAGAAATCACACTGAAAATTTAGCAATGAGACAGTTTATCTACCTGAAGCATTCATGAGCTGCCCCACACTCTTCCTAATAACTTCAACCTCAACCTGCCTGACCTGTTTTAGCTCCTCATTCCCATCACCGTAAGATCTTCATTTATTTGACCTGCAGCCATGGTTTACCTTCTCTACTCACAAAAGCCCATTCATCTTCACCATATACACTACATCTCCCAAAAGTCTCTGTTGCTCCACTCTCTCTTTCCAGGCACCACAAGCACTTCTCCACACCTTTCCCTACTTACGCCCTGGCATTCTACTTGTACGTTATCTACAGTGCCTTAGGTCTGATGACTTTTAGGCAGAATTCAAGTCTTCTTCATGCCTCTCCAGTGACAAAACTGATGAAAATGTCCATCTTTCAATTACCTCTCTCATTCCCTTTACATAGCCCATGCAGCCAATACCTGTGCCTAGATGATTCCAACATTTGCCTTCCCTGCACCTACTTCTACTCTGCTATGAACTATTAGCATACACCGCAAAGTATCACTAGTAACATTCACCATCACTGATTCATCCACTCTTCCTTTAGCTCAGCTATCCTCTACTTCCTCTTAATACCTTCATTTTAACTTCAAGGAATCCAACACTGGCAGTCTCAGAGAGCTTTCTGATGTCCAAGATATTTTCCTCTGTTTTCATCAACAGAGAATTATGTCCTCTTAGGGCATAAGCCATCTCCCCCGAAGTCAGCTGTTAAAAGAGGACAGATGAGTTGTGCCCCCAACGTGCCTGCTTCTTTGCATCATCTATAGCAGGAATCTCAACAACTAACTTCATCAGATGTAGCTGGCTAAAGTTAAGCCACAAAACAAACCACCAGCTTGGGTCCCTATCTACCGTTTTGGACCTGCAACCTGCACATCAGACTTAATTCTAAATTTTCCTTTTTTTTTTTTTTAAAAAAAAGATCTCTTTATTCAGGAGATCACTAAGGCCTGCACATGCTTTCCATTCAGTGCAAAAACTACTCTTCAAAACTTCTCTCATGGTTCTCCACTGCCCTCAACCTCAAAAAGCTAGGCAGATGGTACTCTGCTCCTGTGCAAATGTCGTTGTTTATCACATCACCATTTTGAGTACTGACTGACATACTGCATTGTAATAATAACTGTAGTGATACTGTATTGTTCTATTCCTTGTTCTGAAATTGTTTCTTCTCCCATCTTAAATTTAGATCACAAAGTCTTATGGGCACAGATAATATTTCTGTTCTGCATTTATCCAGTGCTTCTTGCAGTGGGGTACTGTATCATGACTATGCCTCTGAGGTATTATAAATATATATAAATAACTAACACACACTAATACAATTACATTTTGGGTTTGCTTACAGCTACAAAATTTTTCTTGGGCATTAAGCAAAAGAAAAATTAGACCTAGCATATGTAAATGCTTCTGTGAGACCCCCCAGATTATAATATTTCCTTATATTAGAAATGCCATATAACAAATAAGAGCAATAGAAAAACATTAGCAGATTTACAAAGGACCAAACAGCACACATATAATTACATCTACTTTATTGTTAGTTTGTAAGGCTCAGAACATTTCTGTACATTTCCTTTCCTCTCCTTTCCTGACTCTGTTTTAGTTTCCTTCTTGCACAGTAGCTCACGCTCTTGATGGACTTGACAGCACCAAAAAAATAAGGCAAGCCTACAGTCGAAGTGTTTTTCATAAATTCATCTGGCTCTAGGAAAAACACTACAAGAATGCCCTACTTATTTTCGTATTCTGCAAATGTAAACCTTTCCGAGTTTTCAAAGGCAAGGTTTTAAGAGCAATTCTTTCCATTTGTAAGAGGTTATTTAAATATTCCCATCCATCAGTTAAAAATCAGAAACTGTTCTCTTGGATGACAGGCAAAAGACTAAGCAAAGTCACTGCTGTGACCTGAAGTCTCTGAAGATCTCATAAGGTATTTTACAGTTCTGCTTATAATCCTGCAGTAAGAGGATTCCCCCCCCCCCAGTAAAATAATTATCTTAATGCTGAAGAAGCATGAAGATATGAATAGAGCACATCACTTTTCACTACTTAAGACTATGCAATACCATATTTAATTATATAGCTACTAGGTTATACATATATATGGGTGTGTATATATATATAGTGTATATAAAGTATATATATATAGTGTATATAAAGTACACTTATATATATACACACACAGACAAGAAAGGCCAGGGCTGGTTTTCAGAGCTTTAATTTGAAATTCTTTTTTTTTTTTCTTTAACTGTTGTTGATTGAGATCAGCGTCTTAATGTTACACAGCTTTGTCTTTTGATTACTGCATGTGACTAAGGCAACCAGCTGCAGTAATGTTTCACAGCACTGTAAACCAACTTTCCAGTTCTCCATTTATGCATGTAACATAAAATACAGCTGGAAGTTCACTTGGATTCCAGTAATGCAGATGACAGCTAGCCACAGTCAGGGGATTAAAGCTTTAAGACACCCTGCCCACAATGCCAAGGAATCCTGGTTATAGGTTAAGAAAGAAACACTGGCTACAGGACATAAGGTAGGTTTTTTTATGTTGTCCATCCTTCTGTTTCTGTGCAAGAATGTTTCAAAAGATGGATGAAACACATTTTCTGAACCACAGAAGTGGAATAAAATTACCATCTAGTTACTTGTTCAACTTACTAACAAAGAAGAATCCATAACCCAAGTCAGGCAGGACTGGATACGAAAAGCTATCAGGACAAACAAGAATCTCCCTGTTTTGCTGTTGATGATATGTATAAAGATTGCTATTCCTACAGATACATCTCCTGAAGCCTGATAGGAAAATAGGTATTTATGATATGGAAATTCTATAGCGGTGAAAATAATTACAGTTATGCACACATTACAAATGCTACTGAATTATGTGCAACTTGCAAATAATAGGAAAGTGGAAAGTAAGAATTCTGCAGAATAATGAATGCACTTTTAAAAATTAGTTGTTATGTGGAAACAAACTTTTCTTGGTATAAGGAAAAGACAACAATCAACAGGGTTTTATACATGTACCTTGTTCAGGAATGAGCCATGCTTTTCAGAGATGAACATATTGGCTGAGAAAGAACAGACCTGTTTCATTGTGATTACTGATCACCTATCTTTACTTTGCGGTGGGCTTTTTGTTTCGGTGGCCAACAGGCACATGTCATTGAGCAGCCACTGTTTTCTGCTCAGTATTCTTGTCCACTCTGCCTTGTGCACCAAGAAGGAATGAGAAATGGGAAACTCCCTATCTCAACCCCTTGGAGGCCAAATGCAATGTGCCTCTCAAGCATCTGAGCAGCTAGTGGTATGCTGGGCCAAAGTGAAATTAGAAGGCAAGGCTGCAATCAAAAGACACTGTATAGAATCACAGAATCATCCAGGTTGGGAAAGACCTTAAAGTACAAGTCCACCACTAAACCATGTAGCATAACATCAAACAAAACTGAGAAAACACTAAATCAAACCAAAGCAACAATCAAACATAGCTTCAACTGTTTGAAAAGATCATTTCTCACTCCACCTTTTACGCCTCATTCAAGCCATTTCTTCCTTGATGCAAAAAACAATAGCTGACCCTGAAGACTTCTGCAAATGGTACTTCCATCTCAACCTCCATCGTCTCTGAAGCTCACTGCTAAGGCTTCTTCACTATGAATCGGCACTTGCTCTGCAAGCTGAGGCTTAATTCTTTGTACATAACTGGCATAATTCTTTCTATACTACATCCTCTTGACCAAACTTCTTGAAATGTCCATATAAAAAAAAAAAAGGCAACACAAAACATAGGCATTTGGAAGTCAACATGATTTTTAAACATGTTTTTGCGATATTCTCTATGTCACATTCAGCAAGGCGGGGGTTAGTTCCTGAGATGTGTAATATTTTTCTTGAATTTCCTCTCCCAAGTAGTTACTGCACTCTTTTTAATGACTTCTAACACTGAGAAAACTCAGGAAATACAGTGCAATTCATCCGACCTGCATTTCACAAACTTCACAAGGAATAAAAACGTTGTTAAAGCTGCATAAACGACAACTTAATTCCACATCAGATAGAGGTAAACATAGCAAGAAGCCAAATTAAATGCCCTCTCTTTTTCTGTTTTTCTCCTTGGACTGCCACACAACGAACATTTTATATGATCTATGAGGTTTCCAGGATAATAAAGCAGAAAGATACATTTGTATAATTCTTTTTGTATTTACAGCAAGACAAATTGTCTTGTTTTGAAACACCAGGGCTGATTGGAGTTGTACAACAGGATATAAAATTGTCATTGCAGCAGTCTGTGTTTGTGTATAGTCAAATATCACACTGTCAGTATAACAGGAGTTGATTGCACTTTGAAAGAATTGTATCTACACATTGTTATCTGAACTAAACCCTCAGACCTTGCTTTACACTTCTAATCTTCTAATTTTACTTTGTTTCCAATGTGTATAAATTGATTCAAAATGCAAATGCAAATCTGGAAGAATACCAAAAAGTTATTTTTACCTGTGTTGTGCTGGCTCTACTAAGATGTTTTGGTATTTACAGAAAACATGTTTTCTGCTTGCAATTTATCTTCTGTTTGTTCTGTGAAAAACTGAAGTTATAGCAGCCAATGTTTTGAGTGGTGGGGCCTGAAATTATCCTTCCAGATTTAAGCTTATGGCTTTCATAAAAGTAGACATATTTTAAAAGACATTGGGAACCATCCTATTTTCAATAAATTGGTCTGAAAATCCTGCACTGTATTGACCTAATAAGACCAGATGCTTACATGTGGCACGGTTGATACAGTCTCCTTACACTCTAACTAAACCCCAGATAGTGCCCAGCATCCACATGGAGAAATCTCTAGTATGTTCGCTCCTCCCTCAGACCCTAAGGGCCTTCCACCACGTGGTGCAGTTGTAAGCAGTAGCCAGGCCTCTGGTTTTGAATGGGACCAGTTCACTTCACAGAACAGCACACAACAGAGGTACAAGTCAGATCAAAGGGTCCACAGATCTCAGTATCAGGAGGCCACAGCCAGAGAAGTGTAAGTATAAGCATGGGTACACTGCTGGCATGGACCAGCTTCTGATGCATGCACTTTCAACTTCAGAGGATTTTTCTTTCATTAATTTGTTCAATGCCTTTTTGAACCTCTAAAAACTTACAGCACCCTCTCATAGTCTCCCGAGAGGAGGAAATTCAATAGCTCAAATAAATGTTGTGTGCAGAAGCGTTTCTCTTCCAGAGTTCTGTTCATTTTTGTCATCTATCACCAGAATTACAGCTATTGACAAGATTTTCTCACCCTATCCAAAGCAGACTCTAAAATACAAAGACTATCCAGTTCTAAAAATCTCCTCCTCCCATGCAATTTTTGACAGTGAAGAGCAGCTTTTCATTCCTTCCCATTGCAGAGCAATGTAAATCGAATAGGAATAACTAGGAAAACTTCCCAGCCTACCTCATGAAGGCACAGAATGCTCTTCAACATCTATACTCCATAAAGGCATTTGAGTACACAAGATGTTTTAAAAAGGAGGGAGAGAGACGTCAATTCAAGTCACAGGGAACACATACCTCAGAAAAGACATACCCCACTGAGGTCAAAAACCTCAAGATTTAATTGCTTGAGGTGGTTAGGGATGCTGACAGACAAGCTTTGTTCTCACCTCTTTGTGGTAAAAATATTGATTGGCTTTGTATAAAGCCCTTGCAGTGGAAAAGATGAAAACCAGGCAAGCTGTACTTTGTGCCAAACATAAGTTTAGCATGCTTGAGAATGACAACTGAGCTCAAGAGAGGTATGGTATATTGGTCTCAATAGAGCAATGAAGTCATGAGACAGGAAATCCTCACCTCACTTGTTAATCCAACATTATCCAGCAAAACACAGTCAAATCCAGGGCATTGCAGAACTTTGCATTTCCCTTAGTTGAATTTCATGAGGTTCCTGTCAGCCCAATTCTCCAACCTGTCATGGTCCAGATGGCAACCCAAGCCTCTGGTGTATCAACCACGCCTCCCATTTTGTACTGATTGTAAACCTTCTAGGGGTGTCCCATTGTCCAGGTCATTAGTAAAGATGTTAAACAGTACTAGCCCCAGTACAGATCCCTGGGGCACACCACTGGTTACTAGCCCTATAGTTGGACTTTGTGCAACTGATCACAACCCTTTGAGCTTAACAGTTCGGGCAGTTTCCAGTCCACCTCACTGTCCATTTATCTAATCCATTAAGTCCCCAGCAGACAATATAACCATTCTCTACTAAACTGAATCAGACAGAAAATCCCAGAACCTTTTGGTGCAGATACTTCATTCACCTTCAGCTGCAAGATGCCTGCTGTGAAGACAACAGTTGGACACCCAGTGCCATAGGGTATTGTCAGTGGTTGTGGTTCACCAAAGATACAGACTTCTATTGTAGATGACACCATGCCAATGATGCTAGCCTTTCCTTAGCTGCTCTTTGCTGAGATTAAAGATAAGATCCTAAAGTGGCACATATATGCCCCAATATATGCACCTAAGACTGGACACATCCACAGATGATATCTGAGGTCTCTTTCAACCTGATATTCTATGATTCTATGATTCTGTCCAGAAAGAGGGTCTTCATTTTTCAGCTGCTTTGTTTCAAGCATGCCCATGATCATGGTTTCTCTCTGCCCCACTGTATGCCCTGTCCAAAATCCACATTTTTATAGACCCTGACAGGACCATTGGTCACTCCTGTCTAAAACCTGAAGAGTATTTCATAGGCCTAGTTTGAGTTTGACATCTGCTGCTTAGAGCTCTGTTGAACTTGTGGGATCCACATGGAGGGCCAGGATCCACGAACTGGAGTATCACGCTGTCACCCATTTCATGGTGGAAACACTACTGCACTAGCATTTTTCAAGTAGCCAGATAAATTCAGAGGCCACATGCAGGTGGGATCTAGAAGATTTTAATCTGTTTGGTGTGTCAATGCTTTAATTCTTTTCAGTACAAATGGGATTTCAGTTAAGAAAACAATAATCAATAGCAGCTCTGCCTTTCAGCCTTGTTTCTGAGGGCTAAGCGACCCTTTAGCTTGTTAATCCATAAATGACCTGTTCCCCATTCTATTCTGTTTCTCATTTCATTCCTTTGATCCTCTCAAAATCTATTTTCCTCAGGCACTTACGTCTGTGATTAATTTGGATATTTCACACTTTGCTGTGTGTGGAAGTCAAGTTTACTTACAATCGTAAATGAACTAGACTATAAATAAAGTCATCACCGCTCAGTCTGACTCACAGAGCTCCTTTCCTTTTCTTTTAATATACGTCCAAAGCATCTGTATTAAAAGCTGTCAGTCCCAGTTAAAAAAGGATGAAGAGCCATAGGGCTAATTTCACCTTGTGTAGTTATTTGCCAACAGACAAAATGAATATAACCCCACAGCTATACTGTTACAATATGATTTCAGAACTTCTGCACCCACAAATCTGGAGCAGCACACTTTCTAGCTACAGTCTCATGACTATTTTTTGCAAATTAAGCAATAAATATATTTCTCCTTTCATAAAGTCACATAAAAATTCTTAAACAAAATTATCTATTGTATGGCTTCCAAATTAAACAGTCACAAAGGCTGTGATCAGTACAAACATCTCTCTTCCTGATTACTACAGTCCTAGAGAAATCACTGAAAACCTGCATGTTCATTTCTGTTTGCCAAGGATCACTGAGAATTTACCAATATGTTTCAGAGAATCCCAGAGCAGCAAAGCATACCAAAATGTCTGCAGAGGATAAAGCACTTGTGTAATAGACTGCTGTCTGCTGATTCAGAGTAAAAGCAACAGAGGTGAGAAAAGTAACTAAGTATTTTGAGAAGAGCTTGGTAAAAGATGATTTTCAGAAGCTCATCCTTACTTTTTTTTCATCACCTGTCAGGTGAGCTAATAAAAGATATCATCTTCCCCTGAAAATCAAAGCTCAAAAATGCAGGGAAAAAAAAAATCAGATATGGAATTAAGGCCTATAGAAAAATCTATTTGGGAGAAAAAACCATGGGAAAAAATATGTTCTGCTTAGAAAAAAGATGCATGCCACCATCACACACAAAATGAATTTTCTGTATTTGATTAAGAAACAGACAGGTTTGTGTAAAACTCTTATCAGAAACCAGAAATTAATCATTTTACTGATAACCTCTACATACCTGTCAGGTGGGGGGCTTTCTTCTTTATTTTTTTTGCCAATAGTGATAAAAGATGATACAGGTAGCAGTGGGGGAGCACATGGGAGGAGTGTGTCAACACCACCTACTTCTTCACATGCTTGGAAACTTTCATTTTGGAAAGAAGGAAGAGGTGGTGGCATGTCCTGAGTTTCCCTAGCAGAAGTCAATGGAATATCCTAAATTTGCTCAGTGCAGGTACTGTGTGTGTTTCTGCCTTCACCAAGTGCCACGGTGCATCTCCATAGTGAAGTTAAAAAGCTGAAGGAACTTCTTGTGTGAGAAGGAGAATGCAAAACACATTCATTGCAGAAATAACATTTCATTTTTCCACCACCAAATTTAGAGAAGTCTGATTCAGTGTCTACATTAAGCCAACTGAGCTACTAATTCCAGTCTGGGGGTCAATTAGGAAGTAGAGCGTTTGCCTACAGATAAAAAGTAAAGCTATGTCTTCATTCATGAAGGCGGATGGGAAATTGCAGAGAAAAGCAAGAAAGGAGAACTTTTTTAAAGAAAAATAAGTAAAAAAAAAAAGTAACAAAATTCAAAAGACCCTTTACATCAACTTTCTTCTCTAAAGAAAGATTCAGCAGAACTTCTGTAAGATCAATAAGAAAAGTCCCCCATCCCTTCTGGAAACCCTCTGTATTTGTAAGTTTAAGAGATTTTTAAAACATGAAGCTAGGTTAGTGTAGAGTTGGCTCCATCCTGCCATACTGGACAGAAATTACCATAATTAATGATGACATATGCCAAGGGTGCTCTAGGAAAAATTACTTTAAAATTAATTTTAATGTATCTTTAGATACAAAAAGATTTATATTGTAAAGACAAATTGACATCCTAGATTAATGATTTTCTTCTAATGTAAACCCAAATGTATATTCGTTCATGTCCTGTTAAGCATTTGACATTCCTTGTTTTTGGGGGGTAGGGGTGGGTTTTGTTAGGGTTTTGTTGTTTTTTTGGTTGTTTCTTCCCTCTTCCCCCTCCTCCCCCAAACAAAGTATAGTCTTCCAATCTTAACCTTTCATGAAAAATTTTCATAGGTGTTTGTAATTGTGCTGGAAATTAACCTAATATTCAATGCTATTCCAGGGTCAAAGACACTGGAAAGCAATTCAAATACTCTTGTGTCAACAGATCAACATCCAGCCATGGATTTAAACAGCTTCCACTGTTAGTGGTAAAATACCTAAAGCCATTTACCTCAGTCTAGCACTATGAAAATGTGCACAAAAACCTATTTATTTGTGATGCATCAGCAAGCCGTAAGATGACTTCTTTTGAAGTTTTTAATGATTATTTTTTAAAGTGTTTCTCTGAAAAGCCCAATAGTTCATGGCACTGCCCACAGAATTAGTCCAACATAGCAGGTTGATCAGTCATTGATTTGATTTCATATGAGCCAGCAGTGGGAAAATTGAACTATATCTTGACAGTTCTAAGTTTTACACAGTGAACTGTACAATCATGCCCTATCTACTCAAGAAAACCAAAGTAATATACTTACTGATAACCACTCCTTCATATCCTGTTACATTTTGGTGCTTTATTATCATAAGTTATCACTGGGTTAGGACAGCAAAGACTTGGATACCTCAAAGAAAGCAATAAAAAATTCC
>JANHGB010061222.1:0-16591 GCA_026283785.1 Coracopsis vasa
CTCATGATGTGGAGAAAGGGACGTTACCAAAGGGGGGGTGGGGTGGAGGAGGAAGAACAAACAAAACCAAACCAAAGGCGGGGGGGAAGAGAAAACTGTATCTGAATCACCTAGGGCTGAAGATTCAGAGTAAATTTTTAGTCATTCATTGTATAAAACAGAGATGCCTTTGTTGTCTTCACAGAAATGCAGTGTGTAGAAACACAGAAAAAGTTATGTTTCTCAACAACCATTATACAGTTGGCACTCCCATGTTTTCTTTGTAAGAGATTCGGTCTATTTTGGAGTAGTTTATCTCAAGTTTTAGTCCTTTGTAGAGCCGTATCAAAGAGTCAGAACCTGTCTAGAGAGGGAAATCAATGAGTACTTGGAACAATGACAGTGTCTAGGGTCTGCTTTTAATGAGTACGACAGAGCAACTTCCCTTAGCTTATGCTCTTCTTGGTCAACATACGGCTAAGAAGTTCCCAATTACGCTATCGGCTTCTTGAAAATGGAGCGATAGACTCTAAAATTTGTATCAAAAGATAACGCTGCAAAGGAACTTCAGGCCTCTCTACAACCTTTTCAAACCTATTTTCTTAGGAACCTTAGCTGAAAAGTTGATGAAATGTCAAGTCTTCACAGGTTTACCCTTAATGAGCAAAACTTCAATTATACTTCAAGGCATTCTATTTCTTTGAGGCATTCTTTTTTTTCTTTTTTTTCTTGAAACTCTCAGTCTCCAGCTGTTAAAGTCATGTTTCAGAGACCTAGGAGATAGTATTGATTTTTCTTTGCCAAAAAAAGATCACTACCTTTAGGCAAGGTGTGAATACTAGATTAATGCATCTTTTGCTTTCAAGTCTTTTGTGTCCTAAAGCTAGGTGACTTATGTACTTACTAATGTGTGTCCAGTACAAATATTGAAAAATTACAGATGCATCTTCCAATGTCACATAAATGTGTCACAAATAGCACTAATGAAGCAAAAGTTGCTTATCCAGTTTTATATTGACTCACAGGACAAGGCGACATGTCAGTGATTCAGTTCACTGATTGTATAAAATTAAACATCTGGTTTATATTTTTTCTCAAACTTGAAATTTTTTTAAGACAATAATTAGGCAAATACAATTCAGTCTTTTTTTTCCAAAATAACACAGCCTTATTGTTACCTCCTTATTATATCACATAAATATTCTTTAGCTCCAGAACGTCGTACAGCATTTTGGAAGGTTTAAAATTTAAAAATGCCTTATATTTATGTTACTTTATGTTACGTTACGTTATACACAGGAAAATATCACGTAGATATTAAATAAGGTTCAGAATTTAGAAAAAATTTCAGCAACCTTTCACATTAACTGTATTTGGTCTTAATGGAGGAGCTTTAACTGACTTTTCAAATTATTTCAAACTATCATCCAACATCTGAAGAAGTGCACAGAAACACTGACATTTGATCTTGCAGTGTTAGTTACTGCAAATTTCAAGTGTTAAAAACAAGATCTGAATTCAAGTCAAATCAGTTTTAATGTTAGAAATATAAGGATTGGAAGATACGATATGGAAATTGAATACTGTGGATACATGTGGTTTTGGTTTCACTGCCTATGGCAGGGGGGGTGAATATTCCTTAAGACCCTTTCCAACCCAAACCATCCTACGATTTTATGATCCTGTGATTCAAAGACAACATGGAGGGAATTCCTTTTTTGATATTTGTTAAAATGTAGACATGTGAGGAACATTAACTCTCAGAAGATTTAGGGCGGAGTATTTTTTATTTCTCCCCATTTATTTCTAAATTGCACTGTTAATTCCACAGAAAAGCCAAGAATCTATCAGAAAGTTAGGCAAATTTCCAAGGTGATCAACGTATCATTTTAGGAAATTAGATAATACTTAATTTTTCTGAATACAAAAGATGGTGTACATAACCTCCCTTACAAAGCACTCATAATTATATTTTTTTTATTTAGATTTTGTTCTGTGGCCCAGATTATGATTTCTTTACTTGGAGTGTTATAAGAATGCCATGTATAACATATAGAGTACAGAAGAAAGGAAGCATAATTGCCCAGTTTTATAGGTCTGAAATTTTGCACTAGTAAATAATGTTCAGATATTCAAAGCTATTTAGAAAACTAAATGGAGAACATTAATCTTACCTAATTATGGCTATCTAAGGGATAAGTGTCTAAACCTAATGGCTTAGGCTCTAAACCATTTGAGCCTGTTTTAGGCTCTGCTAAATTTTCACAAGACTCTATAAAATGCTGTTGTGAGAACTAGGGACAGCTAAGTATTCCAAGACCTTTGTATTGCACCTTGGTTGCAAAGCTAACCACAGTTACATAGTGTGATTAACAATAGACTCTCAGGTGCACAACATTAATTGGATGGTGACTTAAACACAGGTGTGCTCTATTTCTAATATGAGACATTTTCTGCCTTTACACCATAAGGACACTGGTAGAAAATCTGAACACATGCACAAAGTTAAATGGAATTAAAAAAGAATAAATTGCTTCCCCTCTCCAAAGCATCCCAAAACTTGTTTCTCACAAAAGCTACTTCATGGTCATGTGAAGAAATACAAAGTCAAAACACAGAAGTAAATCTGCAAAGAAGTTAAAATTTAGTTGTGTAACACAGACTATTTAAATGCCAGCAGTGAAAGGGACAAAACAGATGCAATCTCAAACATCTTTTGGATTGGTGGTAATTGGTGTCATATTTCATTACTGCTTAAGTATCTTAACAACATTGTATTCACAGTATTAAAAATGCCATAAGATACAGAGTCTTATAAATAGTCCATCCATTTTTTTTGTAGGAGGGAGGACATTCTTTTAGTGGTTTCAGTGTGTGCAAGATGTTTGTAAATCTTTTTGCTCAAACTGGTATTACAGATTGTGAGGCAGGCAAAGAAATCAGAAAAACTACACACAGAATTATTGCCAGTTTAGAAGTTGATACGTATTGAGATTTTTTTTTTCAATGAAATTTACAGGGAGCGTATGGGAGTTTACACATTGTAATTCTTTCTTCCCTTTTTGCAGAGAACCTATATATTATTACACATTGAAGGTAACAAGTCATTGTCTAGGACAACTGCTGTAGTTACACAGGTAACAACTTGGAGAGCATTTCCACCACGAAGAAAACTCAAATATGTCAAATGATAGTCTTTAAATGACAGGACATCCTACTTTTCATGTTGACTTTATCTTCTCATCATTCTTATCTAGATTAATAGAAAAGTGTCTCATTTACAGTAGCCTTTTTTTAGTGTTACATTCTTCAAGTTGTTTTTAGATTAGAATTTATAATCTTTAACAAGTGTCACATCTAACCAAATTTTTAATTTTTAAACTTCAAAATCTCTTGTCCTATTATTATGTCTCCTCATCATACTGTTAGGATAAAGAAGACAAATCTCATTCTTAAAGTACAGACCAGACATAAAATTCAAGTTCTGTTTAGTTCCCTATCATTTCAATAACTAGCTTACTCTATCAGGCTAATAAAAAGAAAGAAGTTGTGAATTTATTGTCGATATGATGTATGTAAAGCTTTTTAATTTAAGATGCATAAACTGTAGAAAGGAAAAGAAGAAAAAGGATTTCCACTGCTGTAGAAAACTAGAGGAACATCTCCAAGGTCTTAGCAAACTTCTGTTTCTCTTCCGGTAGCATACATGTTCTTATTACCATTGCTTCAGTAATTGTTTAAAAATTCTTCATTTCATAATTAGTCTTCATTGGGCTAACTGACTAAAGTGGCTGTATTCCAAATCCTCACCTGGATGCATCACTGAGTATGAAATTGAAGGCTTCCAGAGTCTCTTTTGCCCACAATGGTAACTGGTAAGAGATCTCCCTGTCGTTATCTTGACCCATGATACCACTGTGGCTGAAGGGAAAATTTGGTAGGTAGAAGAGGAAAACCTGTCTCTACAAAGGTATTACAAGTTAATTGCATTGTCAAATATTAAAAGGTAATAAAGCTTGTAGAATGCCACATTTTGAACAATTTTTCACATTAAAAAAGTTTAACAGGCAACATTGTCTGGACTACTGAGATGCAAACAAAAAAGGGAGAAATGGATTTGGGGAGGTACTGGGTTTTGGTTTTTCTGTGGTTTTTTTGGCAGTGTTTTTGTTTATGGTTTTGTTGGTTTTTTTAATTAGAGCTTAATAAACATGTATGCAATATCCAACTTTTGTAATAAAAGCCATTGAGAGGTAACTGTAAAGGCAAAGTCCTAGGAATAATTCATCATACTTGCACCTGCTTTGTTTACTAAATCCCCAGAAAATCATCTGTGAAAGTGAAACTTCACTGATAGCAGGTTTTAATTTTTTAGTGATTGTTCAAATAATTAAAACCAGCTGTAAATGTAAATGAAGCATTTTGTTAACATTAATATAAATTTGTCAGTCATATTTCAAGCTAATTGATATCCAGCTAATTATGAGTTATAGCAACATCAGTGCCAATTACTGTAAGGAATTAGCACATTGGGTTACTCCTACAAAAGAGGTAATTTTTCATTACTTCTGTTGACTATAACTAAAGCAATGTGTTAAGTCAGGTTTTAACATCTTCATTAATGACCTGGAAAAACAGAAGCAGTATATTAATTAAAGTTATGTACAATCTTAAGCCAACAGCCCATTGTTAACTTTTAAAAGGAAAGTAAGGAAATCAGAGATGACACAAATGTAAAAGAAACTGCTTTAGATAAAATGATTTTTAATGTTGATAATATTTTTAAATAATATGGAGACTTGAACAAAATTCAACAGTTACTATTGAATTGTTGAAAAGCAACCAGAATGGGACATAAAATAGCCCGGTTTTGTAAGACAATTCAGGGAGGAAGAGACCTCAGGACATCTCTAGTGCTCAAATTAGGGTCAGCTCTGAGATAAAACCAGTCTGCTTAGGGATGTGTCCAGTCAAACCTTTCTAACCATTAAGGACAGACTGTACAGCATGTCTATGAAACCTGTTCCCATGTTTGTCTGTCCTCATGATGAAAAGATTTTTCCTTATTTCCAGTCTGAAGCCCTTCTTTTATAACTTACTCCCATACCCTCTTACAATCCTCTGCACCTCTCAACTCCTGACTTTAAATGGGAAATGGAACTAAATGGGAAAGGGAGCTAAATTGAATTTGCTGAGTGAAACAAGAATAGAAAGGTAAAGAGAGGAAGTCAAAGTGTCTTAAGATTTCCAATTAAAATGCTTTTTTGACTTAGTTCCCAAAATAGATGATTTATGTGGGTGGAAAACTTTGAAAAAGTCAAGGAATAAGAATATGGACTTTGGCAAGAAAAGGTCAGAAAGCACCTCCTTTGCCTAGATGGAAAGAATAGCATCTCTTCTACTTCTGACAGCTCTTATGTCTCTCCCAGTGAAGCCCTGCTCCTCCTAGGGAAGTGCCCTCTTACAGCAGAAGTAAGAAGATGATTTTAAGATCCCTCCTACATATGCAGACCTTCTTGTCCCATGCACTTTCTTATGTGAGGACCTACAAAGAGAACTTGGGCTTGTGATTTTGCTTTTATGGGATCTGGAAGAGCAGTTTCAAACACATCTGTGCTCTGCCTGCACAGTTATACCAGAAGTCTGCAGCATGTACAAGGATATCTGGGATTCATTTCCAGTTCAATCTAAAATGTGCTAGTTAAGGAGAAACTAAGCCAAAGAAAAAAACAAGCAGAGAAAAGCTCCCTCAAGAGTTATATGTGACTCTGTGCATCTAAAAGCAAAATTATGTACTATATTGGGAGAAACTTAAATCTTATGGTTTTGTTGCCCAATATAGAATTAAAATACCTTTTTTTTCCATAAAATTTAATAGAAAAATAACGTGATAACGTAGTTAAGGAAGTATGTGTAAAAGGAGATTTAAAAATTAAATTGTTTGCACGAGAAATTTCTCTTCAAAATTCTGCTTTTGCCAAATAAACAATGATCTTTTTACTGAGTACTATCAGTAGTCTTTCCTAATACGGAATTTTCAGAAACAAGTTTATAGTTATAAGTGCTTTGCTGGCACACAATTATTGGAATAATAAGATTTTGTGGTTCAGTGAACATGAGTATGTGTTCAGAGAGATTTTCAGATAGACATGTTTTAGATCGCTTAGGAGAAAGAAAATTTGTTTCACTTTAAATAAAACCAAAGTTCTCTATTTAGGACAGAATTCAAATTTACCTGTCATCCATAACAAGAAAATGGATGGTCTTTCCTCATTCCCTTTACTTGCTCAAAACTGTTTGCAACTCAGTTGGAATTACCTTATTTTTTGGCTTCTTCTCTTTTTATAAGATAGATTCAAAGCTAGTTTAAAAGTTTGTTAGTCATTCAGTGTCATCAGTGGAGAGCTGTTTATAAGTTTTGAAAGCTTGAACCAGAAGTCCATTCACTGAGGCTGTTCTACTTCAAACAATTCATTGTCCCTGAATCCGTGAGACCCCTGAGAGAGCCCTGAATATCCCTGGTTTGTCCTCACAAGTTCTGTCCCTCAAAAATTGTTTATTTTTGTCCTGGTTTCAGCAGTAGCAGTCATTTTTCTCCTTCTTAGTAGCTAGCGCAGTGCTGGTTTTGACTTTCAGCCTGGGAACAGCGCTGATAACACCGATGTTTCTAGTTGTTGCTCAGTAATTTTTACTCTGACCAAGGACTTTCTGACTCTCATACTCTGCCAGGGAGGAGGGGAAGCCAGGAGGAAGCAGAGACAGGACACCTGACCCAAACTAGCCAAAGGGGCATTCCATACCACAGCATGTCATACCCAGTATATAAACTCGGGCAGTTACCCAGAATGGCGAGATCACTGCTGGGTCGGGCTGGGTGTCGGTTGGTGGGTGGTGAGCGGTTGTATTCTCTTCCCTTGTTATTTCCCTTATCATTATTATTATTGCTGGTAGCAGTAGTGGTTTTGTGTTATATCTCACTTACTGGACTGTTCTTATGTCAACCCGTGGTAGTTACATTCTTTCGATTCTTGTCCCCATCCCTCCGGGAGGAGGGTGAATGAAGGTGGGGGAGTGAGTGAGCAGCTGCGTGGTTCTGGGTTGCCAGCTGGGCTTAAACCATGACAATTTTATTAGTTTACATTTAACTATTTTAAATATATCACACAATATTGTCAGATATAAAACATAAATATAGAATACAAATAAAAAATATGAAGAAATTTGGTCTATTTTTCACTAATTCAGAACAAATTATATAAAATTCAAAGTAACTTTAAATGGTGCTTTTTTTTTTTTTCACAGCAAGTATTCACTTTTTTTCTTAAAATACTTCCAATTCATATTAAATAAATCAAGTTCAGAACTATGCAGTTGAACTGGGATTCTGGGATTGTACTAGTAAGTTTGTCTCATGCTCCCCTGTTTACTAAAATTCATTCTTGTGAAACAAGCAATGCTAGTACAATGTTGCTAACAGAATTATATCTAGTTTTAGTGGTTCTGCTGAAGTGTGTATGTACCCACATAGATTGCAATATGTCAGTAGAAGTTTTGTGGAACTCCAGAGGAAGACAGTGGAAGTGATGTGAATTTTAGCCTAACAGGGTGTGAAATTTGTTTGGCACCCACATCAAATGAACAAATTAAGCAAATTCCTTACTCTTGTCTGATTCACTCATGGCTTCAGAATAATACAGGGAATTCAAATTTAACCAGTACAAGGTGAACATTGACAAAATGGAAGGAAGGGATTACAAGCCCAAGGAAAGATGTTCACTTTAAGGGATATCAAGTATGTGAATAGTCAAGCATAAAGATTACAGATGGCAGAGACAAGTATCTAGTATATATTAGTATTTTGAAAGCGGTGATCTTTATTTTTGAGAAGTACTGCTGTAAAGCTGAACATAAGGAAGTTCAAAACAACATTAATATTTTTCTGCAGCTTAAGCCAGTTAAAACTGCTTTGGCAAGGTATGGTTTGGGTGTGACTTCAGATTTCTGATGTGTGTGTTAATCAGTTTTTTCTAAACAAGGCTGTCATAGCAGTGCCCATAGATATCATATGTTGACCAATCCATTCAAGCTACTTTGTTTTCTAAACTTTCACCAGGAAAATTAAATAACCATCAAAAGAATCCATCACTTCCATCAATGACTATTTGCTTCTTGGGAGTATTGGAATTCCATTATTCCAATATTGTTTCAATTCTTTTACTTTGTAGGAGAACATTCCAAAATAATTTGCTTAGAAAGTGAAATCTTTTACTGCATTAAATTGTCTTTCCACACTATGTTGCTGTCAAAAGAATGATGATATATATAACCCATCAAACATGGCAAATTTGTTTTCATTAGGAAGCATTTCAATTGTATCTATGTGTTGTTTCCTAATCTTCTTATATGTAACCTCCAGGAATTGCAGAGAGTTGAAAAGCTCACAGATTGCCTGCTTGCTTTTTATTTTTACTGCTGCTTCCAGCAAGTTTAACGTAATCCTTGCACAAACAAATCTTCTCTTTTGTCTTACTAAGCCTTATCAGGCCCATTTAAAGAGTGTGGATATGAAAAATATAATGATATGAGTTTTGAGATGTAATAAGCTGTATGCGGGACAAGAATACTAATGTGTCTTAGAAGAGCATATAGAAAACCAGTGCCATGTAGATATTGCATATCCCAGTTACAAAATTGTTCATTAACATTACTAAACTCATGCACAGAATGTATTATAACCAAGAAGGACCACATATATGAAGAAATTATTTTAAATTCAGTATTAGAAAATGGTATAAGCAAGCAGAAAGTTAAAATGACTTAATACTAAGAATATGCACATCAGTGGTGTTTTAAGATTTTAGTATTACTGCTTTAAAACTATACTAATACTTACTTATAATTTGATAAATCATTTCATTTATACAATAATCAGAATAACAGTTGTATTTTATGCACACAAAATGGGCCAAAACAGTTAAGGAAAACACTAAACTAATAAACATGAAAAATAATGAATGTAGCTTTTCTTCTGGAGGTTCTATCTAGTTCTGAAATCTTACTGAGCCTGAATTCATATCAAGCCAGATTTTTGTTCCCTCGTATGCACTATTTTAATATTATTTTTATTAGCAGATAATCTTAAAAAAACCCATGCCCTGGGGGTGGTAAAGCAAATTTACCCATTGGTTTGTAGTGAAGTTACTCAAGGGGGCTTCAAAGATTTTTAGAACCAGCACAGTGTATTTCAGAAGCCTTAGAAAACGGTTTATGTTTGTATTTAAAGTCTTTTAAGTCTTTTTTTTTTTTTTTTTGTCCTTTTTTTTAAGGACCTTGCATATATTCTAGCTACCATTTACTCAACTTTTGACAGCTCCCTGGTTTAAAAGTATACTTCAAAGATGCACATGTAGATTCATAAAGAATAAACTGTGTTTGGGCTAGGGAAAACGTTTTTTATTGCATTTATATTTCTTTGTAAGTTTGGGGGATTTTACTGTTCACAAAAATGAGAGATTTATAGTACAGGCTGGTTCAAGGCACAGTGCCGACGGGTGCTGTGGCTTAACATCTCTATACATCTCTGCAAAAGGGACTCCACTTCTGACTTACAACACCTCTGCTGCTCTAATACTGACTGCCTACATTTTCCCTCTGCCAAGACCGTCAGATTTGTGTTGAGTTATGCAGTGGTTTTGAGCTAGCCAGCTTTCCACTGAGGACTACAGTAGGATAACCAAACTAAATTCACGTTTTCTTTAACCTCAAAGTAAAAGCAATGTAAGCCAAATGTACCAGTTCTCTCTTTGGCTATTTCAGTGACCTACAGTCAATGGCCTATACTAATTCTCAAAGCAATGATGCATCTACTGCACTTTAACTTTTTCCTGATTGTCAGTCAAACCTCCTCTAATTGAAGCATACAAAGCTGCTGTAAAAGGATGCAGGGCTTAGGAGCTTTTCTACTTTAATAAAATGGGTGTGTACTATGGAAAATCTGGGATTCCAGAGAGATCTCATTCACTTGTTGTCATGCCAGAAAAAGCTGTATTTTCTAATTGTCATGCCAGAAAAAGCTGTATTTTCTAACTATAGTGAGATATCTTTGCTCAAGGGTAATGTAAGTGCTGTGAAAAATATTTGAAAGAAGGAAAGAAGAACTTGAGAGAGTTTGGTACTTCCAGGCCCATGAAAAAGCTTTTGACATTGAAACATAGCTGTAATCGTTTCTTAAAATTTCCATATAACAAAGTCCAGTTTCACTCCAGTCAGTTTCTATGTCCTGTTGTCCCACTTCACTTTATGCAATACCTTTGTGGAAAATTTACCTCTTCTCATCGTCTGTAGGTATCCCTTGAGAATCTGATTTCTGATCCTACTTGATACCTGAACTATGTAACCTGAAATGACGGCCAATATTTGAATATTCCACACCAGAGCAGAACACTTTTTCAGAATTTATAAGCCATTCATACACAGATTAGAAAATGCCCTCTATTTAAAAGTTCCTACAACTTAGCTGCTCAATATCCTTGCTGTATACTCTAATTTCAGTGATGGACACAAGAGGACAATTACATAATTTGAAAAATGAATATTTTTCCAGATCTGCAGTCATTTGATTTCTAGAGGAAAGAAGTGGAACAGAGGTATGTATCCATATAATAAACTCAGCATAATGGAGTCCCCTTCAAATTTAAAATAATTAGTCTAAATTTTTTTGTATGAGTTGATGGTCTCACAGTGTTGCCTGCATTTTCTTCTTATTTGTCTGCTCACCAAAGGATGACTTAATAACCTGTTTTGAGAATGGGGTTACATTTCCTGATTGCTCTTATTTCAGAAGAACCTAAAGTGGACACTTGTAGAGCTCTGTCTCCTTCACTCTGACTCAAACTCTCTTCAAGTTATGCAGCATAATTTATTTCTAGCAATGACTACAAAGCTTTCTCTGACACTCTAAATTGCATCCAGTTTAATTATCTCCAAACCCCTTAAATTTTCACTTGGTTCATCAGAAAGTGAATCAGTTTTATTCATTTTATTCTTCAGTTTCATAGCTCTTTTCCTCTTAAGATTCAGCTTTACTGGGGCGGCAGGGAAAAATCCAGTTGACTTCCCACAGATCATTCAGTTGGTTTGTAAAATGCATCAAATGTGCAGTTAACTAAGGTACATATTTATGAAATAAAAAATAGGCAGAAGTACACACAGCTGGCCTGTTAAGTTCCAAATGTAAAACAATTTAGATTCTATGAATTGCTTTCATTTAGGGTTCTAATTTTTTTTTCATTTATATATATTTTTTTCTATGATCCACAGGAATGAAGAACATTAACCCATCATACTTACTTGTTTTATTATGTGCAAATAAAGAGCGATTGTGAACAGAAGATGCAGAACTTTTTAATTAAGATCACAAAAAATAGTTTTCTCTTGACTTTTAGAAAATGTACATCCTTTCTTATTTTGTAAATGCAAGTGTATATCCCTATGCTTATCTGTATCCATATCCATGTGTTCCTGGTGTTACAAGTTAGAAAGCTTAATAGAATATAATGACATGATGTCATCAATGAAATTGACACACAGGGATTTTCATTTTATTAATTCTACTTAAATATATGGTATATTGTGTAAGTGAACATTTAATTTAGCCATATAGTCAGCATTCCTACTGTTAGGCTATATGTCAAACTCAGAATTTACAATTCATTCCAGATTATTGCAGGGAATAAATATTTCTTCACTTATATTTGTTGGACAGCCAACAGACTAAGTTCATCTGTTTAAAGCTAAAAAGTATTTCTCTTTAGGGCTCTGTTCAGACAGTTTCCTGCCACCAACTTGAGATTTGACATTTTGCTGGCACTCCAAACTGCAAGCCAAGGCTGTCTGTGTGAGAGTTCCTGGCACTTCACACTATGGATCAGTTCCTGTGCAATCTAACAGCATGGTGTAATCTTTCATGAAGTATATCTGGTAGAGAAAAGGTTTGATTTACAGCAATAACTGCATTTTTTCCCACTTCTCTCCTGCAGGGTCTGAATGTCAAAGGTACTAAGAACAATGTCATGGATATTAAGATTAGCTTAATAGAGATAAATTGGAGTCTCCTTAATGCCATTTTACTTTCATGTGGTCAATAACGACTGAGTAATTTTTAATGCAAATCAAAATCAAAATCCTTTAGAAATATAACTTAAGCAAAACTATATTGTTAAATATAAAACTATTGGTAAATAGCAAAAGTTGAAATATATAATGATGCAAGAAAATCTAGATATGAAGCTTTATTTGGAAAGCATATTTTCAACTACATGAATTTGAAAAACTCAGAACATGGCCTCCTGCTTTTAAGAAAATGAGTGAACAATACATTCTCAGATGTCCTATTTAAGAGGCATTGAATCTAGTCAGTTAAGCTCAAAAAAAATGAAAACAAATTTCATTGATTGCAAGACAACTCTTGACATTATCTGAACTATTAAGAGCTTTGTGGTATATCATATACTTCAACCAATTCACACTTTTAAAAAATGCTATTAAGTATTGCATTTGCATACATATGTTGAAAGGTTGAAGGCTGAAAATAAGAATTTTTTTTTTTCTTTTTGTAGTAGCATAACCTGTAATCTCAATACCTCAAATGCTGCAACGTTTGAAAGTATTTATAGAGACAAAATAATTAAATTGTTGCAATAACACAAAAAATTGCCTCAGTAATTTTTCTCAGTATTAATGAGAGAAACACAAACTTCTACATCACGTGTTATACCTTTTTCTTACATTGCTGCCGGCCAGGTGCAACTTGTCTTATGTAGTTTCTGCCATGAATGAATTTTCTCCTACTCTGGGAACTGAGGCTAGCTTGTTCTACATATAAGAAGAACTGGCAAGTTTGCAAATGTTCTAGTTACAGAAGACAGATGTCGTGCTAGGTTCAAGAGTTATAATAATTCAGAAAGAGGTAGATTGCATGATCAGGAGCCACAGCACGATGCAGACTATACTTTTGCTGTTGCTACTTCAAAGGCTGGACCCCTAACTAGAACAGAAAAGTTCTTGACACAAACTGATAGATCAGTTATTTTGAAAGTATTTGAATAGAATTGTCTTGTGTAGCTGTCTTTAAATACTCTGGGAAAACAGAAAAAATGCCATAAAAACCTATGATAAATTTATGTAATTTTCCCCACTATATTATAGAAAGTAATTAATTAAAATTCTTATTTTCCCTTTTTCTTCTGCACAAAACCATTTTATATTTTACAAGGGATACAGTTCAGTTTTGTAATGTGCCTGAAGGAACAGTTATGTACACTGAAGCCACACTGCAAGTAGCAGTTAATTTACCCATCCAAAATTCAGATGCTACGTCTCAACCTCTTCCTGACACACTATCTATGATAGACAACTTATTTTAATGAGCCAACCTGCAAGCTAACTGAATATCTAACCTGAAACAGTGTCTATATATGTAAGATCATATTAAGTTCTTATTCACTCATATATGATCATCTATACTGTTAAACTGTCAAAACAGAATTTAATTTACTAGCATGGCCATAAACAGACTCTTCAATCAAAAGGCCATTTTTGTCTATTTTTGCACCATTTTGTTTCTAAAATGCTTTGAGAAAAGCCCATAGACTGATGAACCCTGTGAGCTTTCTCATTTCACAGAGATCTGTAATGGCTATCCAGTAGTCCTCAGAGCCGACTTGAGTGTCTGCAAGCATTTATATGGTGATCCCTTCTAAAAGACTTATGGCAAGATTCAGCTGCAGATTCAGAAAATAAATTAGATTTCTAAGTGTTTAGAAGTGAGATGGGTGTCTAAGCTCCTATTACACTCAATAAAGATTTAATAGATGTCATTAATGGAGATATAAAAACAATTTTGCTCTCCTTAGATATAGTAGAAAATACCAGTTTCCCATACACAGGAATGTAGTGACATTTGAATTACTCTAAGATACCCACTGGCTAGTATGACAAAAGATAAACATCATTGTTTTGTGAACTGACATCTAGAGGCTAAACTCAGATGCACCCTGTGCACAGGACACTGAATCCCTCTCAGGAGAGATTCAGCTGCCTGGAAATAGGCATTTAGTGCTATTTGTGTTGCCTTGATCTCTTATGGGAGAAAGTTTCAGCTCTCTCTTACATTTTATATCTCTAATCCCTTTGCATATGACTTGGGTTTCTTAAAGAGTCACAGAGGGGACTAGATCCCAGTGTGTAGGCAAGTAATTGAATTAGCTGAGTCAGTCTCTAGATTCCTTTAAATGCATAGTTAAAATCCACTGCCTATAAAAGCAAATAGTAAAGGTAGCAAATATTCAGGCACATTGATACAAAAATGTAGGTATCTATCTCAGATTGAACTCTTAACCCTACACTGTAAACACCTAGATATGGTAATTTTAAACAACTCTCGACTGCATTTGGACCAGAGTACTCCTATCTTCTTTCTGTCTTTTAGACAAACACCCTTCTATGGGTGACATTGGAAAGAGACATTTATCTAACAGTATTTCACTGACTCTAATAAGCCATGCATGCTGTAGAGCACACATATCCTATATGGAATTCAAGGCTTAATCTTTTAGGGATAGAATTTGACCCCCAGATGAGATTTAAGTTCTTCTACCTAAAAAAAATAATACTTTCTGTGTAAATGCTTCCTGTGACAGCAGTGGCAACTTTTGTTATATGAGTCAAGAAGTAAAAGTAATCCAACATACTGTTCCGGAGTTTGAGGATTCTGGGTTGAGAGAAATGCAACACAATAAAGAATCATAACTAGTTTATTAATACAGGGAAAATATAAAGGTAACAAAAGATACAGTAAAGGATATCTCTGATGTTTGGTTATCTTACCAACCCCAAGGACCATGTAATGACAATCAGGAAATCAGCTCAGAGAAACATCATCGCAGTGTGAGGTAGCAGCCTCAGCCTTAGCCTTAGCCTTAGCAGGCATCCCCGCAGAGGCAACGTTGACCTGGGTAGTATGAGGTTCTGCCTCCCCACATCTCCTGAAGCTCGAGCTTTTATACTAGCAAACATGCACACTCATTCTGATGCAAGGGGCCAGCCTACATCGGAAGAAGTGGCCAGCTGTATCTAGAAAGGTCTCCAAGGGGAGGGACTTTTCCAGGGAGGAGCCAAAGCAGGGCTTTTCGGGGAGGAGCTACCACTGACAAACAGTACTTTTCTATTTTTGTGTGTTCCGCCACGAACCATTATCTAATGTCACTGACACACATACCAACATTTAATGGGGGATGGGGGAGGGGTGAAGGAGAATCTTCAGAGTTATCTAATTCTCTTGAGGAAGCTATCTCATTTGAAAATGAGATATATTACAGGTATACTATCCTGTTTAATAGTTCATATAGTAATAATAGTTAACTATTGTTAAAGCTACAGGCCTAGAGATTAAATGTTCTTATTGCTTTAACAAATGCGTGTAATACAAAGATTTTACGTTGCTGGATCCACATTCATTTCACCAACGTGCTGTGGAAAAGAACTAAAAAAGCAAAAATGAAACAAAAACTAAAACACAAAAGGAAACCCCTGACACCTGTATTATTTGATTCTTGCCTAATAGTAGTTAAAACTCTTTTATTGTACTGTGAAGACTTCAAATAGAGTCCTAATTTTTAGTTCATGTGAATTATGAATATTTAAGGCAGGTGGAAAACAAGATAATAAACATTTAGACAAGAACTGATTTTCATGCTATACTATTTTTTGTTTCTTTTCTTTTTGTCCTTTATTTCAGCAGCACTACAGCATTATGCCTTTGTTATGCTTCCCATTCTTTTATAGTTTCTGACTTGGCCCATTTGTAGTTTTGCAGGAGTTTGTTGGCATGACATTGTCAGGGAATGTCCAAAATGCTACCCTAAATTCACTATTAATCAGAATTATTCTGAGATAGTGAAAAAAATCAATGGTTTGGGGCTTAGAGTTTTTTATTTTTTTTATTTTTAAACCCCAAACAACATTGTCATGATTCTTTTCTTTTCTTTTTAGGTCATCCAGAATGCTTAGACTCTTGGCTCCAATGTCTCTTACTCTTTCTTTTCATGTACTCAGGTACGCAGTAATTTCCACCTGAATTTCAGGCTGTTGGAGGCAGATCACAGATACATCCAGCTTCACTCGGAAGTTCTAAGCTCATTTCTGTACAAAGGCTGAGACAGGCAAGATTACGTTCAGATGAGTATAGGATTACCCATTAGGGGTTCCTAAAGTGTTTCAATCATGTTTGCTTACCAGATTTAGTTTCTTATGCCTGAAGAATTTTCAATGTTCATTCAGAAGCAAGTTCACATGTTACGAGAAAAGTTGCAAGAATAAGGAGAAAAGGCAGTTGAAAAATGGTCCAGTTCTTCCAATCCAGGCAGGGCTATAATGTTGAAAAACATATTTAATTTCCAGTGTATTGCTGTCGTGGTTTAAACCCAATGAGCCATAAATCAACCACGCAGTCTCTCTCTCACTCCCCCTCTTCTTTCCCTCCCCCTGCTCCCGGAGGGATGGAGAGGAGAATCGAAAAGAATGCAACTCCCATGGGTTGAGATAAGAACAGTTT
>JANHGB010061224.1:0-26830 GCA_026283785.1 Coracopsis vasa
CCCATGTCAAATGTTCAAGAGAAGTCCAGTCCAACAGCAATGGGAAACCTGTATACAGAGATGTTTGGCTTGGAAAGGACAGCAGAGGCCAGTGGAACCGCATTCAGAACAGAGTGGAGTGCATCGGTAAGGGAGGCATCAGGAGCAGGATGATCCTTTGCAGGGACAGGATGCTAGGAATGTGTAGGGGTGAGAGACAGCATGGAAAGGTCACGGTTTTCCCTTGGGGCCAGTGCTGGGAGGTTTGATGACCGTGGAGCAGATTCTGCAATTAAAGGATGAAATGTACACGTTGTGGTCTGCATGGTACCAAAGGCTGCTGGTGACCACACACCTTAGGGAGAGGGAGGGCAGAAGGATCTCTTTGCTGCTTCATGTGAGCTGTGATGAAGGTGTCTCAGGAGGGGACACACTGTCCTGCACTTCCTTCTGTTCCCTGCACCACATGTCCTGATGTTCGAACAAACATAGACACTTGTCTCGCTGTGGGAACTCTCCCAAAAGCCCGCGTCCAGCTCCTAGGAATAAGGTGACACCAAACTCCTCCTACTCCCCTACCAGGGAGCAGGAGTGACGAGTTTTGGCCATCAGAAAGCACCTTGCTGCTGCTTTTCCAGCTGGATGTGCCAGGGTGCCTGTGGTGGGCCAGGTCAAAGACTTGTGACTGTGGTTGTGGTGCTGAGTAGGGCATCTCTTGCCTTCTGCAACAAGGGCTGTTTGGGAGCAAACCTGACCATGAGGTGTCTGACACCAGCACCTGAGACCTGCATCCCTGCAGGGCTGGTGGTGCCATGGCCCATCAAAGGCAGCCTGAGCTGTGGGGGGGACATGTCTGAATGGGAGCCTGGATGGAGTCTGCTGGTGCAGGCTGAATGTCCTGGGAAGCTCCGTGCTGTGTGCTATGGAGGAGGGAACATAGCGTCCTTGGACACAAGGGTGGATGGGGAGGTTCATGGATGAGTGACCCTTCGTGCTACAGGTACACAATGACAGCTCATCCCAACCAGCCTTACCAAAGGGTCTCATGCTGGCAGCAGCACATGTCACCTTCCCTGTCCATCCAGGGCCTGATGGATCACTTGGGGTTTCTCTCCCATGTCCCACCTCAGCACCTCCCATCCCAACTAACACCGACTGTCACCTCCACCAGAAATATGCCAGAGGCCTCTGTGGGACTCAAGACTCCAGCTGGCACCAGACTGGGACTATTACAGGAAGAACAAAGAAGTGATGCTGAGCTGTCCTGAGGGTTTGCAGTCACCCTTTACCCATGTCAAATGTTCAAGAGAAGTCCAGTCCAACAGCAATGGGAAACCTGTATACAGAGATGTTTGGCTTGGAAAGAACAGTAGAGGCTGGTGGAACCGCATTCAGAACAGAGTGGAGTGCATCGGTAAGGGAGGCATCAGGAGCTCTCCTGGCTGCCCCGCTCTACCCATCCTGGGCAGGAGAAGGCAGGCTCTGTGTGCACAGACCTGGGGAGATGGAAGGTGCTGCTGAAGCAGCATTGAGGCAGCCCCTGAGCCTGCCCTGAGCCCAGCCTGCATTCACTAGTGCTGGGAGGTTCTTGCTGGAGGTGCAGGAGATGAGGGCATCCCTGAGGGCTGGTGGCAGGAGCATGTGCACAAAGGAGGGCAGCATGGGAGAGCTCTGTGTGGCGGAGTCCAAGGTCTGCACAGCATCAGGGTTGGGGCAAGGGCACTGCAGGGCTCTGCTGCCTGTGTCCCCTCAGACCATGCAGCTCTCTGTCCCACAGCCTGCTCCCCACGGACTGTCCCCTCCAGGCTCTGGGTCATGCTGGGCACGGGCTTGGCACCATCTTCTCTCTGCCTGGGGCTCCTGCCTTTTCTGTTATTCACAAAAGAAGAGACACTGTTGATATAAAAAAGTCCTTATGAACTCAGTGTGCAAGTGGCCTTTGAGCAGACTGTATTTTTTAGTGCTCTGTCCTCAGGAAAAGAAAAGGGAAAGCAGAACAGTCATATTGAAGAATACCAAGATGTTTGCTGTTATGCTGTGGAGATATCCTGTTATTCCAGTCTGTGCCAAGTTTCTCTTTCCACTGTCTGGAAATACTGCAAAGATATGTTCCAATTTTACCCTTGAAAACTTGCATGCATAACTATTAGCTCTTAGGGGGAGAGCTGACATCTCCAGGCAGAACCTTTGCAGCGCTTCATTACTGTGCATATGGAAGTAGATCCTTTCTACACAGCGTATTTCAAGTTAGAGATGCTTCTCTTTATGAAGTGTAAGGGCAGAGCAAAGTGATTAAAGTCATTAAAGTTTATGCAGCAGATAAAACACGTATCAGACAGCCTGCACTCAGTCTAGTACGCCTGTCCATACAAGATTGTGCCGGGACTACAAACCCATTTTAAATGGACTGTATTGTATATCACTGTGGATTGGTTTGAACCTGTGGTTATTTTTAATTCTTAAAGAACAAGTTTGTGTGTGTGAGAGAGAATATTCTGCATCTTCACCTCAGTTACCTGTCCTACCAATTACTATTTAACCTGATTTAACGCTAGGGCCTTCAGATAGGAAAATGAAAAAGGGAACTGAATTTACTACAGGTGAAGAATTAACTCCCCCTTATGCAATCATAGGCAAAGCCTCTCTGCACAATGCACTGATTTTAATTCATTAGCACTTAATAAGAACTGAATTTTCATTTGAAGGTCAACTAAATTAAATCATATGCTAATTAATTTTAAAAATAAAGTAGCGATTAATTATTTCCAGGTGTTCACCAAAGTCTGGGCTCCTGTGGGAGTCCCATTTAAAGCAAGTCACTATTCCTCTACACTCTCTAAAATAGAATCAGATGCAGTCAGCTGGAGGGCTTCTGTTGTCAGAAACAGAATTAGGTGTATGCCTTGGCTAGGGTTAGCCCTAAAAATGCACTCTGTGCAACCCAGAAGCCTGTAAGTATCCTGCCTGTAAAACATCATGGATATGACATTCCCATTTGGCCAGCTGCAGTTCTAACCATGGAAAAATCTTGATGTCCTAAAATGATGGAGAAGGGATAAACTGGAAGATAAAGTATTTCAAGTGCAGGGGAGCCATGCAAATTGACATAAATTAGACAGTGATAAGTGGGTGAAAAAGATTGACTGAAAGGCCAATATGTTCAAAAAGAGGTGTTTAAAATCAGCTCTTAAGTATATATTAAGACATCTAAATGAATGACCTGATTTTCAGAAGTGCTGAGCTCTCAGCAGCTACCAATGAAATGTTTTCACTTCACCCTTGGGCTATGATTAGACCTGGAAAATTTCAGCCTGAAAAATTTCAATTATAGGTAACTGAAAAAGAACCTTTTTAATGGAAGAGTTTCAACACCCCCAACCATAGCCGTGGCTCAGTGTGCCAGCTACAGTGATAGCATTTTTCTCTCCCTTGGTTAGAAGGATATATATGGAAGCAAATTGGCTAAGACAGACTAAATGGTGTGGTTTGGTTCTTTTTTAAACCAAGTACATAACTATCACCTTCCAACCAAGCACCTGTTCTAACACCCTCCATAATGGTCCTGACGAGCTGGACATAATGCAGGTTATTTACTTTTCCTTTTAAACTGACCTATCTGTAGCCCATAAACTACTCAAGAGGTATTTTTCTGCTCTGCCCTTCACCGGTACAGGCAGCTGCAACAGCTAACACTGATCTGCTGAGCTGGTTTATTTAGATACTACTTGGTTTTAAACATTAGCTGACCTGGAGCCATCCAGCTGCACTCCCATCTGCCTGATGCAAGTGCCTGCTCCTTCCATCTCCCTGCTTCAACCCTTACCTTCAGCTGTGCAGCATCTTCTCCTGGGAAGGGTTTGACTAAAGCAGACAGGGGTTTATTTCAGCTTTTTCCTATCCCAAAGCCCTATACAGCAGGTCCTGCCCCTTATGGCAGCAGCAGGATGCCCACAGATATTGTACCACCTGTGCCTGAAATGCCTCCTGTGGACAGAAGGTGATGTTAGAGATGCTCTTCTGTCAGCTCAAAGCACAGGTGGGTGAGAGCATTACTTGGTGGACCCCACCTGTGGAGATCAACTGGTCTATTACCTGAACACTTGCAAAAATATCTCCACAGGTTGTTGCACCTAAAAAGGTCTATTCTACCAAGACATATAAACTTTGGCTCCAATAAATCTAATCTGTCATAAAGGCAGATTAAAATGAAATCTTGGTGGATATAAAAATAACATTTTAAAGTCAAAGCTCAAGAATATCTCCCTAACTTCTCATAAATCACCATTTTATAGGACTTCATTTTAGCACATTTTCTTCAGTTTATGAGGCAAAAGAATACCCTAATCATGTGGCAGCCTCCGTGCACACCATTACCTGTAATTTTAGGCGCCTGCTTGATTTCTTTCACTCTGGAAATATTCCAGTCATTTTTCACAGTATCATGCTTAAAAAATAAAATGCACTGAACCTGTTTCTTTCATAATGACCAGCTTTTTCCCTCTTTAATCTTCTTACAGCTCCCTAAAACATGGTGATTTATCTATGCGGTGTGCAGGACCCAGGTGTGTTGCACATTAGAAACGACTCAGTAAATAAGCCATACAGAGAGAGCTGGGGAAGTGAATTTTAAAAGATCATTAAAACCACTTAACATTCAGATCTTACCATTTCTCCTCTTCCTTAGCATTTGCAAAATTTTGTTTGAGCAGCATTGCTTTGTACAGTCGAGAAAAAATATGAATGACATGGAAAAGCATGGGGGTTTATGCAGTATTTAGACAAAATAGTGTCTGATTATTGGCAGGAAGGATAGGATTGATAGCTTATTGCAAGCTACATGGTTTTCTTGGAGCTGAATTCAACACACAGTTGATATGTTAGAACTGTGAATATACTTGGGGATGTTCTGATCAGCTTAAAGTCCAAGTATCTTCTTCATGGGTTGTTAAAGATTGGGGCTAATTTCCAGGTGGGTTTAACCATGCAGCACCACAAGACATTTGTTTCAATGCAATAGAGGGGTGCAGAGCCAAGCACTCCTGCTACTGTCACTGCAGCCACCAGGTAAAAGCATGTGTGGAGGACCTAAGGGATGCTCAGACTTCACTGCGCACTTCAGTGCTTTATGTACAGTAGATGAAAGTGGCCTATCGTTGGTTCATTTATGTCATTAAATGTCATGTTTGGTTCATTCGTGTGTGATCAATGATGACATTAGGAACTGTGCTCCAGTGTAGTATCAGAAACACCGACTATTTTCAGTCCTGCCTGGAGGAATGTTAACCCTTACAATCCCAATCTGTGGTTACCCAAGGTAAATAGTGCCCAGCATTGTGTTACCAAAAAAATAAGCATACTGTGCTGCAAAATAATATCCTGCCTTGCATTCTGCAGTATGACTTAAAGATAAGTAGCTGTGTTAAGAGAAGACTAACACTGCTTCATGCCATTTAAAAAATCAGAGTTAGTTCTCTAGTCAATTAGATGTGAATGAACACCTTTGGAATGACCAAAGATTTTGTAGACCCTGGACTTGTTTAGGACTATGGTACTGTCTTCTGCTCAGTTCCATACAGCTCTAAAGGGCTAAGCAAGCACAGAGAACCAGCTGAGCCTGAGGAATACAATTTCCCTGGTGAAAAGTTGCATGCAGAAAGTAATATATCACCAGCATTTGTGAGATTCCCAGAGCTCCTTGCCAACTGAAATGGAGGTGACACTCTTGCTTTGTATCCAATTTGGGAACAGCTTTTATTGACTGATGCATTTGGTCTTACACTTTTGCTTGTCTCAGATTTTCTTCATAAATCTGGGTTTATTCCTTTGCTTCAATTTATTCCTGTTAATCCTAAAAGTAAATCTGTCTTTGGACCTTTTGGCTTGAATATTTGATCTAATATTTGCATTTGAAAAGAAGAAATCTTTGACATGGTCTTGACCTTAAAGATTTTGAAATTCAGAATCTGCTTAGTAATGCAGAGTCTGATTTCTGCTGCTGGAATCAGAGCAGTGGACTCTTACACCCAGAGAGTAACTTCTGTCGATGTTCTGCTCTTTTCAAAAACCAGCTTTACAAAAAATAGCCTGTGCAAAATTATCGTTATATATTGCCTGGGATAGCTTGGAATTCCATGCAATGAAATTGTTTTCTTGAACTCTGGAACAATTAGAAAACTCTTTAATGATAGAAATGAATGTTTAACACAAAATTACAATCCCATAAGAATTAACTGTGCAGAGCCAGCTATGGGAACATGTGAAGATGTGCCAAATAGCATAGGTGGACTCTAGCTGTGGTGCCTAACGGTGATGCTCAGCACAGTTGTGGAGTCAGGCTGCCAGCTGTGCCCAGGGGTGGGAATAACAGTTCCCCACATGATGTGATAACTGTAGTTTACCGTAAGCTATGCGATGCTCCATGACAAACAGCAGCATGACAGGGCACATATATCAGCCAAGCACAATGCTCCTTAAACTCCATTTGTTATTATTGACCAAAAGTGTGTAATTGTTCCTCTGATGCTGAGGATTGATTTTTGCATGAAATTGGAGTCATTCCTCATTCTGGAAGAAAACGTGACACCTGTGAACTGAGATTAAAGGCATAGGTCCAGGAGTATGAAGTACTGTTCAATAAGTGTAGGGTAGATAGCTCTAAGGGTCTGATGGGACAGAGCACATGCATCTATTCCACCCACAGCAGGTAATACCACACTTTGTCATCACTTTTAGCTGTTTGAAGGGCTGTGTACAGTACTTAAGGTCTGCACAGTACTTAAGGCAGAGGACTTCTGATTCCAGCTTTGTCTGTACAGTTCCTTTTACGAACATGCAACTCAATTGTACAGGAAAAGATTATATTAATTTAGAGTATGGGGCTACAGGTGATACAAAACTCGGGTTGTTCGATGTCCTGAAAGCTTTGTCAAAAACTTCAGCAAAGCCAGAATTTCACTCAGTGGTTTAAAGCCTGCTTGAAAAATTCCCTACAGATTTTTAGTGCCATTCCTGTTTATACTAAGAGGTCCTTCAACTCACTTTTTGATTAAACTTGGAATTTGATGAAATTCTAATTTGTTTTTGCTCTGATTTGAGCAGATAGGGTAATCCCTTGTAACTCACAGCACAATGTGGCATCCTACTGTGAAAGGCCAGCACAGTGGTCCAGCTGATAGCAGTGAGTAACATTTTAAGTCCACAGTAGGGCGAAAGAAAGTGCAGCAAGGGCAGATTTTAGCAAATTGCATATCAGTGAGTTATTCTGCTTTCAAACTTGGATTTATAACTTATTGTCATGCCACCAAAGAGGTAAGAAGCTGTGCAGGTAATTAAATATTTGCCTTGGGGGATTATTTGCAGTTAATTAAAGCCACACACTTTCAGTGCATACCTCTTCTACAGATTATTAAATTTGGATCAGATGTTAACAACCCAGCTTTCTCACTTACCCATCAGAGATTATTCTTGGCGAGTTTCAGGATCCGAGTCTTATAGAAGCATCCTTTGGAATACTGTAAGATTTGCTCTGCTGTATTGTAGAAAGGAACCTTCCAGAAGAAGAGCTGTAACAAGACTGTCATAGCATAATTTATTATCATGCACTGTAAATCTTTTGGCACTGTTGCTCAAGTTTTCCATCCAGCAGCATTTCAGAAAGTGTTTCACTCTGGAATGCAAATTCTGATTATCTGTTATTGTGGTTATGACCTCAAGTGTACTTACCCCTGTAGTTTGCAGATATGTACAGTTAGATCAGAGGTGTTTCTTAATGAGGCTTGGAGAGCTCTTTATCCATGGAAGCTGTGCGTTACGCACATGAGCAGAGCTGAAACGGGTGGCTGTGTTGCTGTGATTTCCTGGCTGTGATGGAATGATGCAGTTCTCCATCCCCACGCAGAAACTAAGGAGTGGCTATTGTGAGAAAATGTTGTTTGACAAAACAAAATAATGCCCTGCATTTATGAAGACTGCAGAAAGCATAGTGATCGGACTTATGTGCCACTGGTTCAAAATATGGCTTTGGGCAGTTCATTACGGTGGTCTGCTCCCAAAGGAACAGCAGTCTTGGCCACAATAATGACCTTGGGAGTTCTGTCATCAAGTGAAATGAGGCTAGGATTTGCACTAGGATTTATAGGATTTAATACTCTTCAAGCTTGTGGAAATCCAACCATGAAAAGTGTTGTTCTAAATAAATAAGAAACCACTTTATTTATCAAATTGATGGTTCGTGCTGTTTCTCATAGCACTGTGTCACTCCATTCATTAGAAATAGAATTCTACATAGCGCTGCCGATTATTCTTACCCATCTTTTTTTGCCAGCTCCTTAAGGTTTGTACTGCAGGCGAAAAACTGCTCAGTAAGTGTACAGGTTCTGAAATCAATTTGAATAATTGAAACCCACGAGTATACTTTTGTAGTATATAAGACTGTGGTTAAACAGGTAGAATATCTGTCAGTGTCTCTAGCATATGAAGCTAACACCTAAGGACCACCCATGTCTGAAGTAACTACCTGACTTTTCCAGCATGAAAACTGCTGCAGGATTTGTTTGTTTGTTTGCTGTTTCCTCAGACTCCCTCAAAGACTCCAAAGGCGCACAGGAGAATGACCCGGAGCATCCCATGGGGTGCGATCAAGATCAAGCCAAAGGTAAAGTTTTGTATCAAAATTCTTAAAGATAGAGATAATGAACCAGTTGGGAGCCTTCGTTCTTCCAGTTTCAGCATCCAGGGGGTTTCAGCCTGACCTCTACCACATTAGGAAAATGGTAGTTGGCTGCTAGAGGTTACGTGCCAGCTAGTAGTGGTGCAGTAATCTCATGTTACGGGAAAAGATGCTCGTCTCCAAATACGTGGGTTTAACCGTATTGATCCCGGGTTCATAGCATTGTTATTATTGTCCTTGTTTTTGTTGTTCTAAAAGCCTGTGGGGTGATTCTGTTCCTTTTAAACTGACTGCCAAGTGCAAGCGCTTTGCAGCAGCTCCTATGAGAAACACAGTGTCAAGGCTGACAGAAGAAGAAAAAAAGTGAAGCAAGGGTCAGTTTTGACCAGGCATTTCATACTTAGTGCTTGGAGTTTGTTAAGTGATATTTTCACATATAAACTAAGTTCAACATTGTTCGTTAAATAGAAGGAAAATGGTATTTGGCTGAGAAGTACCATGCTATATATTAGGTTTGGGTCCTGTTTTAAGGAACTTGCTGTTGCCTGCATGCAGCTGTCATGCTGATGTCATTTTCAATTTGTCGTGTTAACAGGACAACAGGATGATTTAGCAGAGGAGGAGATGAAAACTGGGACAGATTCCCAAACCTCCTGCATGGAAATAGAAGGTACTGCATATGCCTTGAAACCAAAGAGCGAGATTAACAGGCAGAAACAGTAGCTATTGCTTGCATATTATCAGTAGTGTTTAAGTTTTCTTTCTTCATATCTACTAAGTTAAATCTGTGGAGCCAGATCTTCTTATGGTAACTCTAAATTCCACCCTGAGCAAGGGAGTATCTATGGATTCTCAGTGATAAAAGTTGACTTTTTAATGACTGTGACTGTTAGTGAAAGAAGTTAACATTGCATTTCTTATTCCTGATGGCAAGCACTTCAGCCTTGTATGTTCAGAGCACTGACTGCTCTGTCCCCAGTCCAGCAAAACACTTAAGTACATGTGTGTCTGAGCTTGCAACAAGTCCTGATAAAGGCCTGTGCTTGAAGTAGGGATGCTGGCATTTTGTGCTAAGTTCCAGGAAGCTCAGCATCCTGGAGGATGAAGGCCTTGCTTTCAACTACAGCCCCTGGGATTTCCTGAGACAGCTTTTGCATCTGTACTCTTGGGGAAAAGGATCCTTTTCCTCTGTCAATGCTTTACTGGTAAGCTCTCTAGTCGATGTTAATCATTTATGTCCTTACTGTTCATCTTCTTTTACCAAACTTATTCAGAGCCATTGTTGAACCAAGAAGAAACAACAGAAGTTGAGATGCCTTTGATTCATGGTGCAGAGGAAAAAGAAGAAGGAGGAAAAGAAGAAGGAGGAGGTGAGGGTACTTATAAAATAGATGGAGACAGAGAATGCAGCTGGGCTCATGTTTTCCCTTTCTATTGTGAGGAAACATGGAAAGAGACATAAAAGCATGGGATTTGAGGTTTTTTTTCCTGAGAAAAATCCTTTTTTGCCTATCCTTGAGTGTTGTTTTGATATATTGGGCTTGGATTTACATAGAAAAATAAGTGCAAAAAAGTGCCCACTCAGGTTCTAAAGTGGCTTTAAAATAAATACTCTCCTCATTGTTGGTTTTCTGCATTAAAGTGCATAAAGCTGATTAAACAACCAATTTATGTCCTTTTAAGTACCATCTTGATCATGTACACAAGGAGCTTCTAGAGTATTTACAATAACTGAGTATGATAATTATTTGCAAGGTCATTAATAGAAATTTAACTGGTAATTAACTAAACCTAATAATTCTAATAAAGAAACCAATTTTTGAGCAGGAACACAGAGTCTTGCTGAAGCAGTAATATTTTTCTGGAAGTTATTTAAATCCTTAATGCTTCTGCAAAGAAATCTAAAAGTTTCATTTGAAGTGAAGCCTACGTTCAGGTCACCAGTTGTAGCAGGCACCTGGTTACATAAAGAATAACATATTATGTAAGTAATTCTCTATTTGTAAGGTAACTCAAGTTAATAATTATATGGTCATTTGCAGAGCACAGGGATGTATTTTGCAGTTCCAAATTAAAACACAGACCTGATTTTTATTGGAAATTCAGGTCAATACTAACTGTGTCATCCTAATTATGAGCTCCTTTTCCAGCCACATTGACACCAACTTAATTGCAAATCTGTGTTAGCAATATTGACACTTTTCTTCACTGCAAACCCAGGTTAATAGAACCTCTTTGTTCAGATACAGGTAAACAACATTTCCTCTCCTCTTCTTTGTTAGTTGCCTATCAAAGTTGAGACTAATCACCTCTTTTTATAATCAGTCATGTTAATGGTATCGGTTTTGTGCTTTATTACTGCTGGTGAAAATAGAATTGATACAATCCTTACTTCAAATCCGGGTGAATGATACCGTGCTACCTCAGTTGCGGATCCCGGTTACGTAATGCAAACTCACTCTGATTGCAAATACCAACGTTGTTATGTTAATTTCCTCCTAATAGAAATTATTTACATTTTATTTTATGCCTCGTCAAGAGCAAGTTGGACAAAATGTACTTTCATTATTTGTACATTTCCTTCTCTTTAATACTTTAGTGTCCCCTGCAGCTAGTGACTGTCATTTAGTTCTCAGTGGAGAGATTATATTTCACCATCTGCTCTACCTACTATTAAAATATACAACATTAAGGAAAAGAAGGTAATGTCAGAAAAGGGTTGGTTTTGGCACTTTTCCTGCCCCTGATTTAAAAGGTTCAAGTGCTAACTAAAAGGTTCTTCCCAAACATTTTGGAACGTGTTCCTACTGCTCCTATGCAGGATTCATCTGATCCAAAGCTTGTTGAAGTTCATAGAAGAACTCTCATTGATTTAAGTGAGCTCTCAGTCAGTTCCATGATAAGAGATGATGTGTTGAGTCTACATGCAGGTTACTTAGGTAACTGCATAGATACTCTGTTTAGCTTCTTCCAAACATACTGTCTTTGTGGCAGGGGAAATAAATGGTGCTTTTTCAGGGTTTTGAGAAAGGAAGGAAATTAAGGCCTTGCCTTGCTTTGTTCCATTCTTACGGGTATAAGAATATGTAGAGCACACTCAGCACCCATCTCGCTAGATGTTTCTAATTCTGGTGAGCACACAGAACTGTGTCACATGAGTTTGTGTGTGCCACAAAGCAAGGTGGATCTGGACAAAGAGAAGTAAAAAAAGAATATCAGCTGCAGTTCAGGCTGATAAAACAAGATATATTCCTCAAGGAGAGACTCCTATTAAAGGAAAGAGATTACCAGGCATAAGCTAGAGATATGTAACATTGTTTTATGTAACCCAAGTGCTACCTCATAAACTAATTCAGCTAAATAGTTTTCCAGCAGAGTCCACGGTATATTTGACATATGATAAAATGGCATATTTTTGTCTGAGAACACATGGGAAAAAAGCTAACATGGGACTGCTAGTCCCATTAAATAGAAATAGATGGATCTTAAGTGGGTTTCACCTGTAATAGATCTATATGCATAGCCAAATATAACAGCTACTAAACTGCAGACTACCTGCTCTTTCTGTTCTACCTTTTTTGTGTTACCAAGCTCAGCCTGGAGCAAAGGGTAGCACATTGCTGCTTCTGTCCTCTCTTTCTCTTGCCATGAACTGTCAGGGACTCATCTGTGACCTGTGCTGTCCTCAGCACTGGAGCTGTGGAAACTACTAAATGACCAAAAAAGATCAAAGTCCCTTTTCCAACCTAAAGCTAGATTTCTGCTCAATTACTGATGGTGGCTTTGAAATGTGTTAGGAATTTTTTCAGTGATCTCGTTTTCCATGGAAAAAAATGACTGTTTCTTGCTGGTTTTGAGATGTGTCTCAGATTTTGCAAACTTCTCACAAATCACAGGTAAACTTCTGATCTAACTGTGCAAGTTTTCCTACCAGCTCATCTATGTGTTTGGGGGGATTTTAGAGGGTCCTTTCTGTATAGCTCATTTGGCTTCACAGCTCTAGGGTCACTCCGTAGTTCATTATTACCAAGGAGTCATGGATCCTAGTGCTTTCGAGGTTCTGTGACACCGGGAGCCCAGAGGAATGAAGACTCAAAGACTTGGCAGTCTCACTACTCTTTCCCATTGCCAGCAGCAAGAAACAAGCCAGATTACCCTGAGGACTTTAACAATGTAAGGCACTGTGTGTGTTTCATAAAAACCTGCCTTTGCTTTTTCTAAAATCAGTAATAAAATACAGCATGTGCCAATTTATTCCCTTTTTTTCCCTACTGTAACTTAAGGTTATGTATTACTAGGGAACAATTGAAGAAAAAAGGCAAACTAAGATGCCTTCTTAATTTTTTTCCAGCTGCCATAATGCACTCATTCTGGTTCACGAAAGAATAATGAAAATCTGTGTTTCTTATAAGATTAGGGAATATTCTCAAATCCCTTTATTAAAAAGCAGAGTAAGTGGTGATCACTGACCTATTTGCTGACTAGGTAAGTATACATGGTTTTAATAGACCATTCAGCACCCCCTTTATATGTATGCTTGGAAGTAGTCCTGTTGTGTTGTAATGACCATACATTCAGCATTTAATTGTAGTTTTAATCATCCCAGTTTTAAACACGACACAATTTGCAGCACATGGAAATACAAGTCATGTTTATTTGTGTGAATATGTAGCCAGTTCCTCCTCTGAGCCTGCTCTCCCTTCTATCTTCTTATTTCCCACTTCCTTCCATCTCTCTTCATCAAGACATTAGCTATGATGATTTGCCTCACTGAGCATCTGTGGAAGCTTCTTAGCTCTTTGAAGGATAAGATTTCTGCCAGAGCACTGCAGAAATAGCCAATAATTCTCTGTTGGATCTCTTTTGTATTCAGGGTAAAATATTTTGTCCTATTGTGCTGTTTAGAACATGACTCAAGCTTGACCTGTTGCATTTCTTCCCCCAAGAAACAAATCCAGAGTGTTTGGGTAGCATCCTCCCTTGGCAAAGGACACTTTTTTTTCCATTGGACAAGTTTAGAAATGCAGAAGCAGGCTGTTGCTGAAGCCCAATCAAGGAGCACAATGACATAATTAATGCCTATAAAAAGGATATTGAAATCTCCCGGGATTTCACTTAAGAGCAGGACATAGCACTTACAATTGCTATTACTGTGCAGTTGCGTCTTACCCTGTTTGAATGCCATATTGAGAGAACTGTATGAACCATCTTTTTCTCTCTATGAACCTAAGGCAGGCTAGGGAATGGGCTGGAGGAGGTGACAGTGTTTAAATCATTTGCAGTATACGTGATTTACTTTGCTGGTCTTCTGGTCAGTGCCTCTTTACTGTAAATTTGAATTCCACATAATTTCTGTTCAAGCTAAGCCAAGTTTTGTTCGTCTTTGTTACATAAATAACTGTAACTAGCAGCCATCATTTCATCCATTCTTCACTTCAACAGCTGGATTTTCAAGTCATTTACCCACCTGTACTTCAGCGAGAGAGAGAATTTTATGGCATGATCTTGGAGGGAATTAAATATTCCAAAACCTGCAGGAAAAGAGCTCTCAAATTTTTATAGTTTCAGTCTCAGGCATTTATAGGATTTTACATGCATTGGTACAGTCATAAATAATGTCAAAAGAATGTCTTGGGTTGAAGTGACGTTGTGGCTGTAGAGAAATGAAGTACTTCTTGAGAAAGATCTTTTCGGACAAATCTGACATCTTTATTCTTGAGTCATGGTAACTGTAACTACCTATTATTTCTTAATCAGACTTCTTTCAGCTTCAAGTGGAGATGGATGAGACATTTTTTGGGGAAAAAAAAAGATATATAAAAAGTCTTCCTTGCGTATCTTTAAAAGGATATTTTCTTTATTGGAAAGAAAAGAAAACAAAGATAGTTTGGAGTGTTGTGGCTTCTGAAGATCTAGTATGAACGCTCCAACTTCTTTTATTCAATTGCCCAAGGAAGAAAGGATTAAATATCCCAAATTAGATACAGTTTGTTTGGTCTTTGATAACAACCTATACTGAATGGATCAGATGCCATTTTTGGGGGCTGTTACAGGATAGTCTGGCCCTAAATATGAAATATGTCTTTAAAATCTGCTTCTGACGGGTATTGATATTTAGCAAAGAACAAAGCGCACCTTTGGACCTTGTGCAGAAATGCTGGAAGTGCTTTAGAGCAGCAAAATTGCAAATGAGTATTTCAACTTGTATGTCTAAAGCTATAATCTATGCAGAGGGGTGGACTGTTGCAAAGCAATTAGCTGGAAGTAGTTGGAGGTATGCAGTTATCACTGGAAAGCCAAACAAGTGCCTTTATCCAGGGGATAACTTTAGGTTTTAAAAAGCCTTGCTTTACATGCCTTTATTTTCTTGAGAACTTCACAAAACTCATCAAGTTTGCAGTTGTAATATCAGCCAGATGCGGAGCTTTTGCAACCAGATTCTGCTTGTCAGCCTGCTGCGGTTAATCTGTGGTGGCCCAAGGGCTGTTTGGTCTGTATTTCTTAGTGCAAAGCACTTTGGTCTTCTGAAGGCATTATAGCTGTGCCAGAAAAGTATATCCAGGTAGTTCCTATGCCTTGTGGAAGTAGCAAAGGGCATAATTGTAGGCAGAGAAAAGAAGCTGTGAAACCTAAAGATTACTTTTGGAAGAGGAGGTGGCTTTTTCTTCTAAGTTTGCAAATGGTATGTTGAATTTCATGAATGCACTTAAAATGCCCTGCGTAGGTAAGGAACCGTGATAGCTCTGTTAAAAGCTGAAGCCCAGTGAGGCTGACCTGCCTGTGAGTGGCTCTGTGTGGGCATGTTCTGTGCTCCACTCAGATGATGCAGCTTGAAGAAGAGGAGTGGGCTTTTCTGTCCCAGTGTCTGTGGTTATGGTAGGTGTGGCTTTGTCAGTAATGAACTAGGAGGTCTCCAGGCTCTTACATCAGCAAAGGGTAGATGCTATCAACAATTGCTTCACGGATGGCGAAGGATCAGCAAGACCATGGAGGTGATGGGATCACTCATTTTCTAAGCACAGGTCAGTGCAGAAGTCATACCACATCAGGCAGCACACTATGCCCAACGTAATGTTCCTCCCTGGCTCTGAGAGAAGTGACAAATGGGATGCAGAGGCCCTGCAGGTGTTCCCTAGGGTTGCTGCCTGGGCGATGCTGCGCAGCACTGTGCATTGGCAAGATAGGGTGGTTATTATACTGTCAATGGACAGCCCCAGATACTGATTTCAGCCTCCTGTGACAGGGAAGAAGTCTCATTTTCTCCCTGCCACAGGAGGAACCTGTTTCTTTTCATTATTCTCCATATATCAGATTCTAGCCTGAATATATGTAAAGAATAGGTAGGGCAAGATCAATTTTAAATTTTAATTATTTTTCATCTCTTTCAATGACAAATGATACATTTTGGTGTGTGCTTTTCTAATAAAAAGTAGAAAACATAAGGAATTTTTCAGCTTAAACGTTTTGCCTGCTGTCACAGTCACTTTATGTTATCAGGCATGATGGTAAGGGTACAAGACAAAAGCCAAAAGAAAAGAAAACAAGAACTGAGAGAAGGGAATACTTTAAGAATGATAGTGTTTAAGGTTTATTCGGTGTATTCGATTGCTTTCTTCATTTCATTTTCAGTAAGCAGAACAGGAATACTATTATGAATTGGCAATTTTTATTTCATTTTAAAATATCATCTCTTTGTTCTTGCTGAAAGTGTTGACAATGCAGCCTTTGTTTAGTTTAATTAACCCATGTTGCAGCACTGAAACACACTCACCATTAAACCAAGTAAAGTAATTTTTAGAACTCTTTTCTATATCCAGAAAATAAAAAGAAATAAAAGAAATAAATCCTCTGAGAGACTGGAGGAGAAATTAGATATTTTTAATGGAATATTTTGAATGCTGTTTTCATTTGTATTTTCCATGGCAGGAATGCCAAAAAAATATAAAGTCATGAAATCCCACTGAAAAGCAGACGCTATGAAGTCATTTTAAGTCCTCATATGTTTGTAATAGTATTACATGATGTTACATGTTTTGTACTTGGAAGCTACAAGACTTAAAGAGCTTTAAGGCACTGATAATGCCCTTTTAGCATATGAAAACTGGAAAGATAATGAAATCCATATTCATGTGGTGGTGTCCAAGTCTACTAGGCTTTGGGTTTAGCTCAGATCTCCAGAGCAGTGTTGCCTTATGCAAACGAAACACATATCTCTTTCAAAGCATCTCAAATAGCACCCAAGGAACAAGTGAAAGATATATGGGAGAAGCATTGACATCTTAGAAACGTTTTCCTGTAACATATTGAAAAAGTAGGGCTCACTGGCCAAGGACTGCACTGTTACAGATGGCATCATAGTTAGCAGTGTATCTGGAAATTAGATTTAGCACCTCCAGAGAAATGGCACCATTTTAAAATATACTATACAGCTACAGGGGCGTCTGAACAGTGGGCTTAACTCCTGTTTGTGACAGTAAGAACTTCAGTCTTAAATTAGAGCAGGTCCAGCACACCAATGGAGAGCAGGGAGCTACACAAGGAAAGAATTTGATCCCTTGTGGGCAGATTTTATGTTCTTGTGCTCTGTCTGCTACAAAAGGAGGCTTCATTTTGTTATGCATTGATTGATTTTGGAATCCTACCTCTTTTAATAAAGTCTTGTTTTATGATGGAATATGCACAGATCCAGCTAAGCTGGCTCTGGGAACTGAAAATGCTGTACTCCCCCTTGGTTGCATGATGTATGGATGTACCATGCTGCCCAGGTTGTTGCAGTGGTTTATAGCTATTTCATAAACACAAATGGCCACACACTTAGGGCAGCAGAAAGAAACTGCACTTAGCCAGTGATTTTCGAGAAATTGAGTGGATTGTGGACATAACTAAGTGTGGGGGGAAAAGCACAAGCAGTGGGAGTGGGGAGGGGATGATTTGTGAGAACTGTCATTTATAGAATCATAGAATGGTTTGGGTTGGAAGAGACCTTAAACATCATCTAATTCCAGCTCCCTTCCACTAGACCAGGTTGCTCCAAGCCCCGTCCAACCTGGCCTTGAACACTGCCAAGGGTGAGGCAGCCACAGCTCTGGGCACCCTGTGCCAGCGCCTCAGCACCCTCACAGTGAAGACTTTTCTTCACATGTCTAGTCTAAATCGCCCCTTATTTCCAGTACAGAACAAGAACGAAAGCAGCATATGTACTAGGATCCAAGGAGCAACATTGTCACTTCACTGTAGTTGTGCCAAATGGTGTGGATGAGTAGTTAACCTTGTTCTCTTATGAGAAGGGCAGCATTTACTCCCTCTGCATACTATCAGGGGGTCAGGAGGCACAATTTGTGATGCAGCTCTGTTCTGTTTTCTCTTCTGCACATCCCACAGTGTTGGCTCTGCCAGGGAGATACACCATGGCTTCATAGGTGCCCTTGCTCCTGGCAGTTGGAGAAGGTCAGTGCTGTACAAGGAGGGACTGTTACACAATGAGGGGGAAGATGTGTCTACAACTTATAAAGCGGAGGTTGCCTTGACAGGTCATGACCTGAAGTGAGATTAAATCTGCTTCTCACTACTGCAGACTAGAGCAGGAAAAATCCCACCCAGTCTCATTCTTTGAAGCATTACACTTTCCTCATACCTCTGTATTTTCTCTTTCTTTTTTTCTGCCTGTTTCTCGTAATTTTTTGGCAGCAGGTTTTCTGTCCCCTCACCTTTTCCTAATGCAGTTGACAGGTGAGTGTTCTCTCGAGCAGATCTTGCCATCTGGAACAGTTTTCCTCTGCTTGGTTGGCTTTCATCGCGTTTTGCCTCCAGATGAGTGTGTGAGGTCACCACCAGTATGCCTGGCCTGTAGCATTAGCCCAACAGCCCAAGCTGACCCTGTCTCTAGTCACTGTGAGTGATCTGCCAGGGAGGAAGCTAGCCTTTAATCTTGCCTCCTACATCTCCTTTAGTGCACCTGTATTTTGTCATGCAGTAGTGGTATCTCAACATAGTGGTACAGGAGTGCAGCTCCTTGGGACTCCCTATAATTTAACAAAAGGATTCAGCATCTGCTTTTTGGGGTCTTGCATGAGCTCTGGAGGTCCTTTCCTGGAGCATTCCTGTGTGCTGTGAATGTGTTCATAGATGCATTTAAAGCAGTCCAGCAAAGTAGGTGCTCTGAATGATGCACTTTGAGTTGCAGTGATAGGCAGTCTGCGAGCAACTGAAATGTTGGGATGCATAAGCCGCCTGTCTCACCGCTCCCCTTTGCAGATGTGAAGCCTTGTTTGTTTGTTCCCCAGTCACTAGTGTGAAGGGCATAGCTCTGCCAATAAGCATAGCTACTGCAGAGGCCAAAAAAAGCCTTTATTCCTTTTACAGCATCCTGTCAAAAAGCACTCGATACCTACATTACCTGACAGCCCTTGAAAGACAGCATGTTTACACGTTCAGCATTTCCTCTGTGGAGGAAATAAGCAGTCACTTACAGGCTATCCCATTCTTACCTGGATAGAAAATCAGTTAAACCATGTTCTGGATTCTGAGAAGAAAAAGTCAATAATCTTTTCACCATTGCCCCCTGGTTACAGCTAACACTGGTATACAGCTGGAGGGTCAGGGTGGCAAATTCACTGCCTCAGTGCCTGGAAGAAACTGAGATTCCCAATTTGTGGCCAAATGCTATCATGGTTGCAAGATGTTTCATCAGTTAAAACACATTTGCTGGATGTGTTTGTATGATCTGTCAGCCTGAAATGTAGCACAAAAGTGTCAAATGAGCGCAAATGGAGATACCTCAGGTGCTTCAAAATAAGATGTCACTGTGCTGAAAAATCAGTACCTAACTCCAGCAGCTCAATTCAAGGAAATTAAATTGCCTGATTCTTCCAGCAATCCAGGGCAACAGGGAAGATTAACAGAAAAACTCGCAGATTGAACAGGGAGGTAGTTGGCATCGTTGTATCTTAGCATCTCCCCCTCTCTGGGGTGCTGAGCATGGTGCCTCCATCAGCCCAGGACCCAGGTGGTCTGGAGAAGATGGAAAGCTGAGCAGGACTTGCTGTTTCAAGTGTATAGTAGCTAAACTGCCTTTTGTTTTGGTCTTTTCCAAGTGTGAAAGGACTCTGAAGGTTGCACGTTCTTGTCAATGGTGTCCCAACATGCATGGGAGGGATGGAAGGGGCTTTCCTTCATGGCTGCTTTGAGGGGCTCTCTAGGACATGAGGATTGGGGTTTGAGACCTTCCAGCATGGAGAGGGACTCAAATTCAGATTTGTTTCCAGCAGGGCATGAGGCCAGTGGTAAGCACTGGTACAGTTCCTTTCCCTCACTTGGGTTTGGATGCTCATGGCTCAGAGTTTTGCATGGCTCCTGAAATCATGTCTCTGTTCAGTCCTGGCCCTTCCTCTTGGCATCTCACCTTGTGCATTCACAGTGGTTTGGTGTGGTTCCTACCACCACATCCAGTCCTTCCTTTGGATATTGAGAGCTCCTCTCTGGTCACACTGGTCTACAAAGCTGGATCTCCGAACGAGACCAAAGTTGTGGTGCCCTTGTTTTCTGGGGCCTTATCTTTGAGACAGCAGACATTTTACAGTTCTTCTTACATTAGTGTAGCTGATGACATCCACAGTGGTCATGGAGTGGCAATACTGGCATCCTCTGTGGTTTATCTCTCTGTCTTACAAAGTAGTAGCTGTCCAGTGTGTAGTAAGTACAGCTCTTGTGGGCACTTTATACAATTGTCTTAATGCTGTCCCATCATAAATCTGCTTGCACATATAAACATGAGTCTTGAACTGCATGGTCCACGCCAGGTGACTTAGTAACCACACAGGGGTACTGCAGCCCTCCATAACATCAAGGACCAGCTGAAACACAGCTGCTTTTCAGGTAGGCATCCAAAAGTTTAGATGCTTTGTTAGCTTGATCTTGAATTTCCTGGCCATTCAACAAGTTTGCTTAAAGAAAGAAATAAAGAAGTCCTTAAACAGTATTTCTAATATTGCCTACTTCCAGCATTACGTAGGACATGGAGGGAAGTAGATTTTCTGAATGCAGTTCTTCTCGCAGATCCAGCTGGCTCTTGAAGTGTGTGAGCATGAAAAGCAGATGATAAGAAATACATATGTATCCGGTACCTATCTAAAAGAACCCGAGCTAGCTTAGAAACTGATATATACAGAGATCATAGAATCTGCTTGTGAAACTGTTCCCTCTGGCATTAAATGCAGCCAATGTTTAACAGTACTGAATTAAAAGTGTGATAGTTTAAGACACGGGAACTCTTTCCAGATGAACCTTCCAGGGGAGCCTAGTGGAGAGATATTCATGTCAAGGTTTGGCCAAAGAATGGAGTTAATGCCATTTGTTCTTATCACATCTGCTTTGGGATATTTAATGACCCCAGGTAGTCAAGGTGTAGGTTTTATATCTGATCCTGGAGACAGCAGGGCAGTGCACTGCGTTAGATTGTCAGTTCTGCTTCCTTCTTTTAATGAGGCCTCCCATCCAAGGATGGATATAGCCTGTTCTTGCTCAGCTTGTGAATCTGACTGGAGCACAGCACACAGCCGAAATAGTTGGAGAAGAGTCTGCATGTGGGAGGGAAGGAAATCAGCTGCATGTATTCACATCCCAAAGCGAGAGTTAGCATAGCACTGCTTTTTGGCAAGGGTTTGCTCACAGCTTCTGGTGTGGAAACCAGCTTGCTCTTTGCTAGCCTGCACCTGTAGTCAGCCGTGGCTGTATCCAGCTCATTTGAGAGGAGAAGGCAGGGGAGGGCTCTTCATTTGAATCACACTGGCACTTTTGCCGCTCATGGCTGACAAAGCCATTTAGAGCAAAGAGAGCTCAGATTTTGCTCCGGTGTTCAAAGTTTGCTCTCTGAATGCTGTGATTTTCTCTAGCCAGTCTTAGAGATGAGAAAACACAGATGAGCCTTAACCAGGCCTGAAGAGGCTGGAGCACATCAGCTGCTTGCCATATTGATGAAACACCTGGGGCATTCATTTTGGAACCTAAATGCAGGCTGTTTCACCTGTATTGCCAAGTACAACAGAAGCTTCCTTCTGGCTGGTGGGGTTGTATTAATTTAAAGCGAGCACCATCTGCAGGGCTTGGAGAACAGCAGTCAGAGGAGACAGGTAGAGAGGTCACTGGGAAAAGGCTTGTTCTGATCTTGGGGCCTCGCTGACCCCATCTATTAGCTATCATTTCTAATTAGCGGATGTATCTTGGGGAAAGTTGCTCCGATTCGCTTTCTTGCAGATGCTTTTCTTGCTAAGAGCTGTTGTTTTTGCTGAGCTTCCTAAGCTTGTTTTGCAGGCTTTCTCTGGCATTTGGAGCAGTAATGGTCTCAGTGACCCAGTAATTAAAGGAGTCCTGTACCTCCTGGCTGTGAAGAGCTGCCCCTTTGTCCTTCTTCTTTCTTCTCTTTGCAGCACCACTACCAGATGGTCGGGAAGTTTTCACCCTTTCAAAAGCTTTGTGTTTTTTCCATCTCATCAAGCATGTCTCAGCCATGCTTAATTAGCTTAAGGCTTTTCAGCCCTCCCCAGTTCACCCCCCAGGAGATCAGTTAAGGACCTGAACAATTTCAATAAAGAGCTTGGAAAGCAAATCCTTAAAGGCTAGGCATAGCAGCAGCAGTATGCAATGTTCTTTAGCCTTGGGAACTAGTCATTTGTTCTTTCTTCTGTCTCTTGCTGTCTGTCTTCCCCTCCCTGTCTGTCTGTCTGTCCTCCCATCCATCCTTCCGCACATCTTTCCTTCCCCATTCTTACCTTTCGGGATAGTCAGGGATGCCCTTTGTTGTTTGGCAGTGTCTGATGGCTGGTGGTATTCAGAGCCCCTTGAACAGTGCCTGAGTGCTGTTGCATTTAACCTGTTTTAATCTGTTTAGGTCCCCCTGAATGACAAATGGCAAACATAATTAGCTAACCTAGTGCTACAACACTGTTGGGTTGGGGTATTTTGGTTTAGGGTTGGGATGGGGTTTGTTTGCTTAATTCCCAGACTTGTTTGAATCTATCTTGTGAGCTTTATTTACAGATCAGAGCAGTTGAGATGAAAGCTTGGTTAATTAACAGAAGAAATGAATTTGCATCTTGCTTTGTGTTTGACATTGAACAGCATTTGTTTCTGCATTGTCACATACGCACTTTTATTATTAATCTCCGAGCTTTAGCGGTACGACTGCAAATGAGATTAAACCCCCCCAAACATGACTCTTTCTTTCCTATAAAGCATGGGAGAGAGCTGTTTGAGCATGTGAAGCACAGATTTTGTGTGGGATGTCAGATACCTCAGAGGTACCTGTGGACTTTTGCCACATAATTGAATCCAGTGGCTTGTGTTTGGCATTCACAGGCGAATGAGAGCACCCAGCCATCAGGTGTTTGCATCAGAGAGTTGAATATCTGCTAATTTAGGCACCTGGGAGATAAACACTTAGATACAGTTAAAATGGCTGGCTGTAAATACATGGAAGTGTCCAGGGATGATGGAAAACCGTGGGAGGGGGGTTCCTTATAAACGCAGAGGATGTGACCTCAATTACTGCAGTTTTCCCCCTAACACTCCCCTTCATGGTGTGTGTAAAGTCGATGTTGCTGGATGTGCACTGCCCAGAGGAGAGCAGTGCTTTATACAAGGCTAGATTGAAATGCTCTTCTTACGCTATTCCAATTCTTGGTATTTTTCAGGCCATTGAGAGGAATAAAATACAAAGAGCGTGTCTAAATGAATGCACAATGTAGTTTTGTGTCACCGGGAAGGCCTGTAACATCGCTACCTCTATGTCAGTAACTCAGGCTGTCGTTAAACAAAGAGGAGAGCAGCTCCCTGGTGTATTGACATTGCTATTTACAGACCATGTGGTAAACTTTGAAGTGCTAACTGGCTTTTTTTAAGAGAGATGCTGTATTTTTCTTTTCTATTTGTTTTCCACAAAAAGGAATATATTTTTATGATGGCTGGTGCTTAGTGGAGCTCCTCTGTGTAAAGATAACAAATGAGTTATGCGACCTGACATTCTCCCTGGGAATGTGCTCAGAAGGAAGCAAGCCAGTGGCATTTCAAAGTCTGCTTTTAAAGTAGCTGGTTATATACTTTGTTTATCAAAATTGCTGGGAAATGCCATTTTTCTGGTATTATGCACTTTCTCTTAATTGACTGGGAGGTGGAAGAGTCTTTGGGCAAAGACCCCAGGACCCAAAGGACATGTATGCAGAAAGAAACACACCAATTGAAGCTGCTCTGTGCTTTACTGTACCCAGTGCTGTCTGATAGCTTGAAGTAGTCAGGCCTGCTGTAGGCTTTGGAAATGAAGAAGTGAGCTCTAACCCTTTGAGAGCAGCTACAGCAGGTACAAATTGCTGGGCACACTTCACAATTACTGTCTCACTTGTCCTCTTGCTGCCTTGCTGCTGGGAGATGCTGAGCAGGCATTGCCCCAAACAGCCAGGAATCCCCAGTGGCTCACTGAGCAGCCCTGCTGCTGGTGATGTGTGTCCCCACATGGGGAATACATCAGAGTTGGGAGGAGATACCCATAGCAGGAGGCTGGTCCAGCCTAGGACACCAGAGAGGCTGCCACCCAGCAGCCCCCACAGCTTTCATGACAAGATTTGTGCAAGTTCTGCGTTTCTGCAGAGCACTTTGTCTTTGATCCAACACTATCTATTACCAGGGATTTTGTTCTGGCACGAAGGCAACTCTTTTTCCACATTCCACTGGTTTCTAGTTTCTGGAGACTTCACAGTTTTGTTGCTATGAACCATCACACACTTAAACTGATTGGCCTGCTAGCAGCCCTTGAAAGACTGTTTGAAATAAAATGAGCTAAGGATTGAAAACCACCTTTCCTGAGGCCTGATATTCAAATCACTTTGCGCTGCCCTCAGGAGGGATGGCATTTGGATATAAGCTCTGCTCTAGCAGCGGAGAGCCGGCTGCGCATGACCACAATGGCAGCACTCCAAGGACTGAACTTTCATGATGAATGTCACAAAATGCTGCTACATGGGCTCACTCTGGGAGAGTAATTCTGTGTACAGTATGTGATCTATGTCACCTGGAGTCCTTATCATTTCTTTCAGTTATTTGCAGAGCTCTTTCGTGTTTGAGCTCCAGAAGGAGCTGCATTAATTCAGCATTGGTAAACCTGAGGACAGGCAGAAATAGAATGGAGCTGAACTTTCAAGCTTGCTATAGCAAACGTGCCATGAGAGTGAAGAGTTGGTAAACTGAACTCCAAGAGCTCTAATTTGGGTCTATTTTCATTATGCTTTCTATTGTGCTGTAATAGGTACACTATTAAGTTGTCTCTTGGGTTATGTATTACTCTGTATAAAGGAAGTGAAATTTAAGTGAAGAATTTTGCTGACAGGGAACATGAAGAAGCATAACCAGGATCTTTTTAACCATTAGTATTGTTACTATCATCATTAATCATTACTGCCATATAGCCACAGAGTTCCTAAACTTGAAGAGATAAAATGGTGCAAGGTGCTGTACGTGGTTGTCTCTACCCAAGGAGGGCACGGCCTATATTTCATGGCTTTGAGTGCTTATCAGCCCACTTGGAGCATCTGTTTCATGGATTTCCAGCACAGCTGTACTGCTCTGGTATACATATATCCAGCAGGCTTCCTCCAGCTCCAATTGGTTAAAGAATAGCTTGCTTAGCTCTGCCAGAAATAATTCTTGTGTGAATGACCAATACGCACACTCATAGGCACTTCCTGCCAGCTAGTCAGAAATACTTCTCTCTTCTTCCTGCCTCCATGAAATTTTTTTACAAATTGAAAAAATACTAATTTCCTTAATTTTTATTTTTTTCTAACAGAAATCTGATAGCTTCAGTTCAGAATTTTGGCAAGAGCCAGCAACATTTCTCTGGAAATCTTGGGCTTCTCGGGCTACGTTTGCACGACTCCCTGAAAACATGACATTCCCCATAAAACTATCTGGGTTTTTTTAAGGAAAAAAGAAAAAGTAACTTGATTCAGGATAAGGTTTTGTTGGAAATATTTTGATCAACTCCACATGTGCCTTTGCAGTCAGCTCCCTGTGCAGCCGGACCACCCGCTGCCTGCAGGACACAGGAGCTGCAGTGGCTTTGGCACAGTGTCAGGGCTGCTGCCGACTGCCCGGCCAGTTTCCAGCCTGAACCAGACACTTTCACAAGCTTTGATGTCAGGAGGCAAAGCAGCCAAGACTTGTGTGAGGTGCTGCACATCGTGGCGTGGCATGGCATGGAGAGTTACCATCTCCTCCTCCTTCCCCATGTTTGAGATATGTTTGAGGCTTAAGTAAGGTTTTTTTTCTATTCAGTAAGGTTTTGTTCTATTTTGTTCTATTCTATTGACTATGATGCGTAAGTGCAGGTTAGCCTCTGCCATGCAAATTCCTTGTCGACTTGTAGTGCGCAGTAGGAAGTCAAAGTTAGCTTTCCACTTTACTCCCAAATCACAGCAGGTTTTACCAGGCTGAGGATCAGTGGTACTCGATGCTTAGGACCCTCATAAGATTTTCAATCAGTGCTCGGCGTTGTCACAGATATGCAGTGTGAACTGAAAAATAGCATTAAGACACAAGGCTTATTTCTCCCCTTTAAACCTATTCAGGGAATCGAAAGGATATAGATATGTTTGAAGAAATTCAGTAAACCTTGTTTTTAAGATTGTGAAATTTGCTATTGACAGGGCTGAACAAAAGCATGGTTTAAGGCCAGTGACTTAATTCTAGGTGACACCACTCCTAATCCTTTGTAGCCGAATCCTTCAGTTTTATCTGTGACTGGGAAAACGTCTGTCAAGGCTGAAGTCACTTGCACCAGGGGATTAGGACTTTTCGCATTCTTTTGAAAGCTTCAGTAGTTCTCATGAAAGTAGCAGGCACTGAGGCGTTTCTGGAGTCTGTGGGCAGTGACAATCCTTACACCAGCATACAAATCCTTGCAGACTTGGACCATGAGAAATAGTGCACATCTGCAGCCTCTAATTCTGCTCCTTGTGTTAGGTGCTGGCAAAAGCTCTGTGGTGTCCTCCCGCTGTGGGTACTCAAGAGAAGAGGGGAGATGTTGCTGTTGGTTGACCCAAGGGTGGAAGCACTTTATCAATTTCTTTTTCTTTTCTTTTCTTTTCTTTTCTTTTCTTTTCTTTTCTTTTCTTTTCTTTTCTTTTCTTTTCTTTTCTT
>JANHGB010061237.1:0-16082 GCA_026283785.1 Coracopsis vasa
AGCCTGCACAGCTAAATGTCCGATGCTACAGATAGGCACCATGCATAAAGGTGGAGGGTAACGATTTTGGAAGATACTTGTTGTTTCACACACTAGACTCTCCAAAGCACTTTCCCACAAAACATTGAGTAGTTCATGCCTGAGGGTGAGAACACTGCAGAAAATCAGCAAAGAGGAAAAAAATACCCCAAAACCTAAGCAGTGAGAGTAGTATTTGTCAATGTTGCAGGTCCAGGAAAGATTTAGTTACAGGTGTCATGGAGAATAGTGTGGGCCTTGGCAAGTTCAGCTTTACTGCTGGAAATTGCCTTTAAATCAAAGCAAGCAAAATGTCACTCACAGCTGAGACCTGCAGTTGTAAGCACTAAAGGTACAGGGTAACTTTGTTTTTCCTAAATTTGATGCATGCTTCTAGTCTGTAACAGTAGGAATGGCTGCTCTGAGCTTCCTGGGAAAACAGGGCACCATGGTTATCTCTCTGGTCTGTTGTCAGTGGCTGAGAGGTCCTCAAAGGCTGGCTTCGAGGAGCAGGCCAGCTGCATTCCTCTGTTTGTGTGTTCCCTGCTGTGTTCTTTCCCTGAGTGCTTAGCATCTCCCTGTCACATGTGCATTATCTGGGGTTGCTTGCTGATGGGGAGTTATGTGTTTGAACAACAGGAAACATCTGATTCTTAACCTCATCACTACAAGGTGTGCACATAAGGATACTACATAAATTACTTCAGTTACCAATGGGTGGGGAAATTGGACAATTGGTGGCTGTTTCCTGGCTAAGGAAAGTTATGATTTCAATTTCTGCAAGTTTCAGAAAGTGTGGGGTAAATTCTAGCCAACAGTCAGGCAGAGGGAGATGGTCTGAAAAACAGAACTGAGAGGTGACCCCAGTTCCAACAGAGACTGATGTGTCTTGGCTATTGCAAGCATGCAGCTGAGGGGAAAAAACAACCCTAAGCATAAAAACATCTGAAGTTTTAATAACTCTCAAAAATGAGCAATGTGCAAAAAGATTTTTCTTCAGCAAGGCAAACTCTGTCATACTGCAGATGATGATATCCCAAAGTAAATTAATGAAATGGTGACATTCAGGGAAGGAACAGCTGACAGCTTTGTACAGATCTGCAAGTGTGGAAATGAGTGATATTTTTTGGCAGACTAACTTGCAACAGGGACGATAAAAAATAAAACCATAGTAGAATGACAGAGCCCACTCACAAGTTGTTTACTGAAATGAAGATACAGCTGAAAGTAATTACTTGTTTCCCAGAGGTATAAGTGATAGTGCCTCCTACAAGAAATAATAGTCGGTTATTTCAGTTGGAATGTAAAACGGGATAGAAAGGTTTCCTCTTTCTGAGGTTAGATGCTGGGTATTTTTACCTCCTTTCAGAACATATATATATATGAATGTAATATATATTACATATACAGTCAACCATCTATGTGCCACTGGCAATTAATAAGTGAGACAATGTCCAATATTGTTTTCCCTTAACAGCCAGATCTCACTGTACAGATTCTGATTAAAAGCCCAACTTCGCAGCACAAAAGATTAAAAATACTCCTTTAAAATAACATATTTCTGAAGATGATCCTCTTCTGGCTACAAAATCATCTTGAGACACTTGGAGGCAGGGCTGCTTGATCTTGACCTTTAGCTGTATGCAAACTGTAGCAAAATTACAACTGCATTCTGTGCTAGTTACTCTGTACCTTCTTGCTGAAGAATACTCATTTTCTATGCCCTCTCTTCCAAACCATGGGATGTAGGAAAGCAACCTGGCAGGTTTCACAGAGGTTGCCTCACTGCAATCTTCCTACCATGGGTTTGCAGATCAGCCCCTCATAAGCATTCTCCTTTGCCTTGCCATAGGCCATGGAAAAGAAACCATTGCTCTTGAGAAGTTTTCTTCTGTTTAAAGACAAGGCTCCTTCTTACCTGCACCAGTTCAAGTACTGACTTTTTCTTTTCTTCCTCCTTCAGTGAAGTGGGATGATTCACAAAATCTTCAGAAAGATAGCATTATACACAGTTTATAGTACAAAGAGGGGGAAAAAAAAAAAGGTCAGATGGATGAGCATGAAGGAGATTTCTCCTGTGTCCTTTGGAGGAGGAGCAGAAAGAGTGGAAACGGTATCTATGCACAGTAGGTATCTGCCTTGACTACCTGACAATACATGGTCATTGCAAAGGTGAGTCCAAGAATCTAAGAGAAAAAAACAACACAATTGTTTTTCAGTAAGCAAAAACCCCACCACTATTTATTGAAATGAAAAAAAAAAAAAAAATGGAGAGGCAAACGTGCCTACACTGGCTTTGTTCACACACAGGCAGACACATCACATACTGCTTTTCCTACCGGTTCATGTCCTTTGTTCTATTCCTAGTTTCTGTCTGCCTTTTGTCCTTACCTGTATTGCTGGTTTACAGAATGAACAATGAAAGCATGGGAGAGCTGATTTCTCCATGAAAAGCAGCCTCCAGTTACTGGGAAGAGAGGTATATTGAACTGTTTGGGTGACTTTTCCTCAAAATTATTTTATAATAGCAACCCACAGCTGTGGGGCTGTGTGGTTATTGTATGTGGGTATATATGGGTATATATGTGGGGCTATGTGGTTATTGTTATCTGTAGCTATTGCTTTGAAAGACAATGACATTCATCCCTGACCCAAAGGATGCTGTGGTTTACTGTACTGTACTTTTCCAAGTGTATGTGTGCACAGGTCTCTATGGGGAAATCACTGGAGACTGTCCATGCATTAATCATAACCATCAATGCCTCATCAACAATGTATGTGTCTTTTTCTACTAAACCTATTCAAAAGAAGCAGCAGGGAAGTAGTAGTTCTTCTCCCAGCCCAAATGCTGACCTGCTGTGCCACCTCTGGTAGATTACTTCATCAGAAAGGGATGTGGAAGAGTGTCATATATTCCTTGCAGTTGAAGTATTTATGTGAATGTACTAAGTAGTTTTTACTATTCTTTTGCAACCCCACTATAAAAATTGTCATTGAAATAAAGGTTTGCCAGGGAGACATTTTTTCTATGATTTGTATTTTAAGCTTTTAATTTGACCAGATTTAGTCTTTATATAAATTGTAGTACCTCTTAATGAGTATTTTGAAAGAGTACATGAATAACACACATACTGCTTTATAAATAAAGAAATGGCAATAAAGCTGTTACCACCTTCATTTCCCTTTCTTTCACAGTGAAATGAGACTGCTAGGCTTTAGAGTGCTGTTTTATAGTAACCACGTGCCTTTTGAGGGTATTCCCTGAATATTGCCTTCTGCTTCCCAGCAAAGGAACACCTTCAATGACAGCTGCATAATAAAACCTTGGTGGCTGAATTTGTTTTATGAGTTCGAGCATGCATGACTAAAGAAGATTCTTCCGTCATGTGTGCTGTATGTCCTCCAAGTTGTCACTGGGTATAATTGTAACTATAAGACTGTTAACATGAAAAACAAAAGCTGTCACATGCTTGGGGCCAGAACATCAGTGTAGCAGCAACAATAGAGGGAGCCCAATTCATTTTAGATGACAGTGCATCAAAACTTTTGTCATCAATTAGATTTGATTACATAGTTAAAAGACAGGCTAAAAATCTTTAGTGTTCTGAGGTGTTTTCTCTGTACTTCCCAGCATTTACTAGGAATATTAATTAGCATTTTAAAATTATTTGAAGTGTTTTCTCCCGTGCAGACTAGCGATGGCTTTCTGTCAGAATTCTGTTTTCTCTTAAATTAACCTAAATATAATCAAGGCTAATGAGAAGGCTGACATAGGCTGCTGGGCTTTTAATATATCTTTTAAAGACTCCCTAAATGCTGAATAGATGCTGTTTCTTAAAGTATGGTAATATATTAAGAATTCTTAAAGTATGGTAATATATTAAGAACAGCCTTACATTGTCTCTCTGCCATATGATCTGCTTGTGCTTATCTATTTTCCTAAGCATATCTGCTTACTATACTGGAAAACAAAACTCAAAACTACTGAATTCGAGCCTATGAGGAGTCAGGCATTTGCACTAATAAGTTGTAGCCAATATATGACACATGAAAGAGTAAGATATATGCCATTTTGCCTCATCTGACATTAGTGCGAACAAGTGGCATTTTGATCCCAGGCTCTCCCTTGTTGCTGCTAGTGATATACCACACAAAACTACACGCACACAAACCCCCCATGTTCGTCTGGAATTACAGGATATTAATTAGCTTAGCAATGCCATCCTTCCTTTCTGCTTACGCATTGAGTGTGAGGGAGGCGGAGCTGGAAACTAAAGCTCCGTCTTCACTGCATTCAGGAATGGGACCTTGGGCACATAAATGCAAGGCTGATGTACAGCCTGAGCTCCAGCAAAGCTTTCACCTGTGTACCCTCAGGCTAAGGTTTGTGCCACTGGGGCTGCACATGGCAAGCTGGTGTAAAGACGCAGGTATGTAAGAGTAAGAGACAAGGTATTACACTGACTGACAACTGATTCTTCTCTGAGCAAAGTTATGCTGGAAATAACTGCAGGTCAAAAATCTGACGGGCAAGGCTATGACCATCTTACCTACCCCATTTCCCTGCAATTAATAAAAAAGGAAGGTGTTTCTATTGGCAAGATTGAGTAATAGTACCAACATCCCAGCTTGTAACTCACCCTAGGACTGAGGATGGGGTTGAAGACTTAGGTCTATTTTCAGGGTCTCTTAAAGGTAGATATTTAGCCTAAGTGGATCGTCCCCTCTGGAGAATTACTGGACAAATACAGGTACCCTAAAAGGCAATTCACCCTGTTCTGACTATGCGTCTGTCTTTGGAGGGCAGGGACTATCTATCTCTGCACTGAATCTAGCCTAAGTATTAGATAAACCACTTGGTAAAGTGTCTGCTTTATGTAAGCTCCTCATAAACCAGAAAATGTGTGCAGTATTCCTAGTTCTGTACTTTGTGCATAGTATTTTAACTAAATTAAAACATAAAAGACCTAAATCTTGCAGAGTTTAACAGTAGTATCATGTAAAATTTGGAATTACTAAATCAGGCTTGGGCAAAGTATATCTGGATCTATAGTTACTTAGTTACAATTAACTAGGATTTGAAAATTGATTGATATTAAACTGTACCTGCACCATAGCTGTGCACAATCCGAAAATTCCCACTGCTAGTAAGTTTTCCTGGAGCCATATTTTCACTGTTTCGTAGCATGGCTGGAAAAAAACAAGACACAAAGGAATATTGTATTAGCCATAAATGCACAGTTCTACTCCCCTGGGAATACAGCCAGGAAAAAGCCAGATCAGACTAAGCTGCTAGGCAGGTCTGGGTTATCATTTTGGTGTTGGAGCAACTACCATGTATTTCTGGGTTGAAGCTTGGATATGGAGTACTCATTCTAATGACATAAAAAAGTGCACCTCTAAAATGCCGCATGAGCAGTGCTCTGTATAAATCAGGCCAGTAACTAAAAAAAACCCCAAACAACCAAGCAGTGGATTTGGGCCCCCTTTGCCCTCTAAAAACCAACCAGAAGCAGCGGAACTTCAGAATGAGCCTTTCATTTTCTCCATGTTTCAGAAAAACAAAATTTTCTTACACTATATATATATGTGAGTATAATCAAGTGAATGCTGCTCAGCAGCTGCTCCTGCTGCACACAGGCCCATTTTGTACCATTTCCTATAATTTCAAATTGCAGTATGGCCTCTCCTCGAATATTTTCTTCCTGCTTTAAATTCTGCAGTAACTGTAACCTCTTGTTCCAGGCCCAGTTTTGGGGAGGGCTGACTTCATCCGAGTGAAACCTTTCTTTAAATAATGTACAACCTTGTACAAAAATTGTGCCCTCTGTCTTGTAAATGTACATGGCCAAGAACCATTCAGCCTTAAGTTAGTGGCTTCAACATACGTATATGCTAAAGGAAAACTTACTAATGCTCACCAGAAGACATGGTGTTGACCTGCACTGATCATCTTCATACCTTCATACCACAAATAAAATAGAAGACTTTTTAAGTTCTTAAATTCAAAATTTAACCTGGAGCTATTTAAGAGGTAGAAGGGAGCCCTGTTTGGTTGGAAGTCAGCCTGTGCCAGTGAAAATCCATGTATATGAAATTTCTACAAAGTGGCCAAGAAAGCTTTACTCATTGTCTTCACAAACCTTTAGAACCAGCAAAACTTCCTTACAATTCCACTTCATGAGATGGCCTTACTCCACACCCCTCCCGGGTAATTGCACTACATGTAATTAGCAGAAAGAATTGCTGAGGTAATTTCAGAGAAGAATTTAGGCTCTGACTATCTGCTATGGAAGAATTTTGCTGAAGACATTGTACAGAAATTATCCCATGGAGGACTGAATTTGATTACAGGCAAGTGCAGAAACTCACTGTAAAAAAGAGTGCTGCCGGCAATTCAGTGGCACAATTCCCACCTGCTTGCTGTGCAGTGAAAGCCCCTGAACTGGGGTTCCTGGCAGGAGCAGAGCACTGCAGGGTCACAGAGTCCTCTTGCCTCACTACTGCCTGGGCCACGATAAGCTGTGGCTGCAGCTCCAGGGCTTGTGCTCTGCATGTGTGGATGAGCCATTTGCCTTTATCTCTGCCTGATTCCAGTAGATGGGACATTATAAATGACAATCCTGTAATTTACCAGCTAGATCTGCTAGACTGTGCTTGTGATCAGTGTTGGAAGGTACAAGTCTGTGATGTGAAACAACAGCTTAGAGCCTACTGAAAGGAAAGCCTGTGAAAATAATTAAATTAGCAGTTTCATTGGAGGTCAAAAGCCGCAGCTCAACATAAGCCTTCTGAAAGCACCTGATTGAAGATGAGGAAGGGTACATCATACCTTACCATGTGTTTAGCCCTGCAAATGCCCCGGTACCTGCCCTTTACCTGGGTTGCAAGGCAGCTGCTGAGCTGCTGCTGGAGAGTTACTCACCGCTTTCCACCAGGTCCCTGGGGAGTGAAGCCCACAGTTCTCACTGAATTCTAAGCAGCAGGAGTCCGGCACTCGAGTTGTGTTGTACACTTCAAACCAGTCAGTGTAGTTGGAGACTCCACAGCACCTGAACTGGAAAAAGAAGAACCAAGACAATACTGTAAATATGATCTGGAGTTGGATGTTCAGTGTATTTTGACTGCACCAGCAGAGGCTTGAAATTTTATAGAAATAAAGTATTTATTTCCTCAGCTTTACCCAAATAGACCCTTTTTCCCCACTCTTTTATGATGTTCAAATATGGTCTTGCATGTAGCTAACATTGATACAAGAAGCAAAGGTGCCTATTTGCAGGACACTGCAGGAGCTGAAATGGGACAACCCCAGCCAAGTACTGAGGTTAAGAGTTGATGTGGCTGAGCTGATGTTCTGATAATGGTTTGCAGCTTGTTGTCAGCAAAAAAATTATTTAAGATACAGATACAGCACTCAGGAGATGAAGATACTGGGATGTCTATGGTACACACTTCTGAAATCATGATTGAAGTTAACAAGGCAAATTCTCTCTAAACTGTTAATTACTGATCACCTTGGAAAGACTCAGTCAGTAGAAGATGCATTTCCTCCTCTTTTTGGTGCAGTTCCTTAATGCCACCATCTGATGCTGCTAAATACTGGTGCTTTAAGTGTCTACTTTAAGTGTCTGCATATGATGACAGTGTGCAATGACTATGTTAGTGCTAAATCAGAAGGTTTGTTTGACTTTGGTAGCGGGATGCGAGAGCTGGGGAATGGCTCTGCAACCATCTTCCCCCTCAGGGAACTGGTATATTCCTGTGATACAAAATAAGCTAAGACTCGTTACCATGTAGATGTATACACCATCTGTCACTCCTGTGCTAACTCCAAAGTATGAATTTGTGGGTGTTCAGACACTTTACCACAAATGAGTAAAAGAAGACAACACTGGGGTGCAGAACTGCTCTCTATTGGCAGTACTTCACACTTTTTCAAGACTATACTAGCCACCTACTTAGCCTCAAAATGACTTGCCAAGTCATTTTAAATGTGATTTTATATAAGCCTGTACAGTGTTTTTTGCATTCCTATAGAGACTGTTCCTCTTGTTTCTGATAGACTTGTAATCATGCAGATGTCTGTATCACTGGGACCAGGGACTTAATTCAGATCCTGATGTCTACACTGGCCCGAGGGAGACTTTTTCCTACATATATGTATAGAAATACGTATAAAATAGTTGCAGTCTCTGGGCACAGAGCGGTAGGTGTTTTGAGCGTTCAGACCAACAGAGGGCAGAGGTGTGACACGTTGCCACACGCATCATACGATGTTTCTAGCACTTGCAAAAAGAAGTCTGCGATAGAAACGTTGCAGTGCTCACAGCACTCGCTGGTTTTCTTCTGCCAAGCAAAAGTCAGAAATCTTTCCCGGGCTAACATCTGTCCCCCAAGATTCTGCTCAGAATTCCGATTTGGTCCATGGCATGAATCAATCCTTAGCTTGCAATCCTTTGATTTGTGAGTTCACAGGCTTCATTTTCTGCAAACCAACTTAAAAGTAAAAATAGTTTGTGACTTTCTTTTCCCCTCTATGTTATTGCACACAAGACAGGAGCTTCGTGCGTAACAGGTCCCAAAAGTGGATAGGAGCAGCATGGAACACATGGCATGTATTTGAGGAAGGCTGGTTTATCTGGAAATCTAACAAGAAGGTCTTGCAGGCTGTCATCATTAGAGTCAGGAGGCAGCTCTTTGATAGACAGTGAAAAGTGACAACTTGTAAATAGCAAGCCTTGAAAATGTGGCTCATCTGTGATGCAAAGAGTGCAGCAGTAAGGACTGAAAAATTTGAGTGATGTTCTGGCCAAAAACAAGTGACACAAGTTTGCATAAATCGGGACCAGATCCCTTCTCCCCATAATATTGCTTGGCTGAGGGTGTCAAAGTCTGACAGACTAAGGAGATGAAGTACAGGTTTTGTAGTTAAGGGCTCACTGACAGGCTGAGGACAGCTGTTGCTATGAAGCCTGTGAAGCAGAAGGTGGCTAGGCCATGATCTAGGGTTGGGACTCCAAAGAGGAAAACTTGCTGGTGAGCCAGAATGTGGAAATAGGAGGGGATACAGCTGCAAAGACAAGCTGCAGTTGGACACACATTGTCTGCCCTGTATATTGCACAAGAGCAGAGGATTAAATATTGATACTTGCTTGCCACTGCTGGCAGACAAGGCAGTCCCAGCACTGGGAAAAAGGGCTAAGAAAAAATCAAGGGTGAAAAATAGTGAAGTAGCACAATGAAATCATGCAGATGTCTGTAGATGAAGTAGCACAATTTCTTCCAGTCTTGGGACTGGAAGAAATAATGCCTAGAACTATAACTGGGAGAGATGTCGTGTATTTGGAAGACAAAGGAAGGATGAGTGATTGAATTAAGCAGCAGATCCTAAAAGAAAGGAGGGGACAAATATAGAAGAGTGTGTTCTAACACCACAGAGACCAGAGAGGGCGCATGTGAGGGCATATGTTCAATGAAGATCAAGTCCACTGGGGAGCAAGGCAATGACCCATGGCAGTAGGTCAAAGAGGCAAGAATAAGGAAACAAGCAGCCCTGGGACTGAATGGGTCAGCAGAATAGACTCATCAAAGGGGTCCAGCTAGAAGCCAAAACCATAGATAAGCTCAGTAAATTCAGAGACTTCATTATGGAGGCCTAAGCAGAGAAGAGAGGGTGGGAGTGACTTTGGATCATGTGACAAGTGACTGATCTTTCCCTTGTGCATGATGCTGAACAATACGTAGCCAAATTGTTGAGGGAGATGAGGGGCTATTAGAAGAAAAGGGAAATATTGAGAACAAAGCAAAACAAAAGGATTTTTGAGAGTCCTCTTAGATTTGAGAGCAATGTTCTGTTTGAGAACAAGGTTTCTGAGTAAGGATAGTTGGAGACAGTCCTGCACTTGGAGGATGGAGAAAGCTCAGCTCACATGAAGGATAATTTCTGTCACCAGCACTTTGTTGTAGCCAGTTACTTCACATCCTTCCCCAAAGGCTGATGTTCTGCCTGACTGTCACAAAGCAACGGCAGACTTGATGCTTGCTACAACCACATTCATTTTTGGTCACATTTACAGTCCTGTCTTGTACCATTTGCTAGTTAAGTGATAAAATTAAATGAGGTTGCCTAGCTGTTCCTGTTCCTAGTTACAACAGGGCACAATATACTTATGTTCTTATAGAAACAACTACAAACTAACAGTGCTTATTCTGGGGGACCTTGACCAATTTGAAAAGGAGCAATCTGTTGGAAAATGTCAGCTACTGCCTTGAATAGCTGTAACTTCAAGACACCTTGACTTGAACACCCCAGGTCTCTTGATTCTATGCTTGCTGCTGTGAAAGAGCATGTGTGATTAGGTGCAGTTGTGCCTGCCCATATGATGTATGGCATAAGGTGACAATCAGGCAGTAGTTCTGGGGACACTTGTACGGTATTTGGTGGAGTTGCTCAGACAAGCAAATGCTTGGCAAACGCCTCCAAGTATCTAAGCTCCTGCTGCTGAACATTTCCAGGAATACTGACAATATGCTGCTGTTTGTTTCACATGTTTCATGTGGGAGGCTTTGTCTCCCAAGATGTCAAACACATTTTTTCCCTCCTTTGTTAGAGAGACATACGTGACTTCCCTATTGATTTCCTGTGGTGTTCTGAAGCTGCTTGTCGGTTCCCAAGAGCTCAGGACACGCAGGGGCTGCTCAACTCAACAATGTAGTCAAAGGTTGTGCTGCTGAGGAGAGCTTTTCCCAGCCAAGCAGCACCAAACAGCACTGAAGTCTCTGTGCTGTTTTTATGGAACACAACAACGCTTGTAAATAGCTTGATTTTCGTGTTAACAAGTAATTGCTGCTCTAGCACAGGGTATCTAGGGCTGGTAATTAATGTTCAACTCAAAGTTCCTATATTGGTGCAATGGAAATGTTAAGGAGTTGGATTCTTCTCTGTATTTTTACAGGCAATCCCAGTACTGAAGGCTAAGTAGGCCTTATTTTATTGCCAAATTCCTTCAGAATCAGCCAGGCTGGGATAAGATTCATGAAAATAACCAGACATCCAATCCTTGTTGCAGACAGGTTTAGCAAGTCCTGGTTTGCCAGTTTTGTGAATGTGACAGAGAACCAGGGACAGGGGAGGGTGCTTTTTATATTCCTTTTTCCTCCATCACTGTAAAAAGTGGTGAATGAAACAGTTTTATTCTAAAAGCGTGGTTTTACTTGGTGGTTGGGATGACTTCAGTAGTAATCCTGAAGTATGGTTTGATCTAACAGAATCAATGACTGGGGTAGAGGACATGGGTCAAATTTTCTTCTCAGTTGCCATGGTCCAAATAGACATGAAAGGCATTACACAGCAGTAAAAGTGAGCTGAATTTGCTCACTTTAGTGAAGCTAACGCGCTTTTCTGCATGCCTCTTGAATTACTGCCTGCTTAGTTAAAATGAGAAGTGTTCAAATATTGATCACAAAGAGATGGGGCTGAAGCAACATTTTAAATATTAATGCCTGTTTCTCATTTCCTAACGATCTTCACCTGTACTTTCCACCAGTCCTGGCTGGTAGGGAGTGTGATACAGTTCAGGGTAACCTACATCCTAATCTATTGGAATTTTAGTCATGTTTAAAATCACTTTGCAAGCTTTCGTAGTTTTCAGTCACGATGCAGAGTCACCTGCTTGTGTTTCTGATCCTTTTAGGGTTTGAAATGCTGTTGAGGAGAAAGGCTGTCAGTTTGGTTAGCTGAAGGTATTAAAAGAAATCAATAAAATGTTCTAATGTGAAGCAGCTCCCTAACCTAGAGACTTAATCCGACTGCAAAATGAGTCTAGTGCTTGCCTCTAACATGCATTGCATGTATGCGGCTCAAATCAACTCCTGTAGTAGTAACATGAACAGATAAGTCCTGGCCCAAACCTGCGACTTCCTCCCTAAGGACAGGCCTGATGGACCCTCTTTTTCCTTTGTAGGAATTGTATGCTTCTGTTAAAAAGAGGAAAACCATTTCTCAGAGAAGAAAGCCCCCCAGAAGAGGTGCTCAGGCCTTTGACCCTTGAAGAAATACAGTAAACACCACTCAAAAGTCACTGTGTGCACATTGGGTATCCATACTCCCAGTCAAAGCTCCCCTCTGCTTTGTGATCGACCAGTCCCACAGAAATCAAATGCCATCTAAATGTGGTTGTGTTTCTGGAAAAAATTCCCCCTCCTCCTCCTTCCCTCAAGAAAAAGTTGCCATACACAGTCACACAGGGTGGGTATGGTCTATATCTGAGCTAATAGTAGGAGAAATTAAGAACTATGCCAGAGCTTAGATCCCTCATTCCTGAGCCTACTTCTTTAACCACGGTGCCATCCTTCTGCTCAAACTCTGAGAAATACTTTTGCAAAGAGAGGAATGTGAATGTGGAGAGGTCAAGGGAAAAGGACTCATGATTTTTGTTACTGTCATGTTTTTTACATGTCATGCTTTTTTCCAGTGCTGTTGTTTTCCACCCATATATAGACATGGCCCATAGCTCAACCAGTGACTGATGTCTACTGGCTCATTAGAAAAGTCAGTGCTGAGACATCATTGTCCTATATGGCAACGTGGTCAGCTCTAATGTGGGGGGTTTTGAGAGCTGTCTCTTAGGAGCCAGAATGCAATCAGCAAGCCTGGGCTCTGACTTGCCTTTCAGAAAGTCCTCTGCATTGCTCTAATCCTCCTATCAGTGATTGCACTCTACTGATTAGGAATGTAAGGGATAATGATCATTACTGAACACAACAAATAATACTTGTGATTTACATAGTGCTATTCAACTGCAAAGTGGTTTACATAATTAAGCATGCTGGGATTGCCTTCACTGCACCACTGCAATAGTCTATTCCTAAATAGTTTTGAAAGATTCCTGTGAAAAACAGTTATGCAGAGCAGCAAAAATGGATCTGTGGGAGCTCTTTGCTTTTCTCCTTAGTGCCCATTACAGGGGGCACAGAGACTTTAACATGCTGGTACTGTCAAGACAGTGCTTGGCAATTTTTGTGGTTGCCATGTTAGAAAAGAGAGTGGTGTAACATGACTGTACATGGCTTGCAAGATGGCATTTTCCTATTGTCTTTTGAGGTTCTAAGACCTAGCTAACATTACTTTCATCTGAAACTTATAAGACACTCTCTAAACTGTCATAAGTTTCAAGGACAAAGGAATCATTGAGACAATCGAGCCCGATCTGTGGCACTACAGAGAGAACAGACCATAGAGGACTGTCTCTAACCCAAGCTTGTCACTGAACAAGACCATTTCTTTTAGACAAAAAAACCCCAAATAACCCTGTTTTGACTTCAGAGAAAAAGAATGCACCATCCTGCTGTACAATGGCATGCTACCAGCAGATGTCTGTATCCTGAGGTTTAGGCTGTTGGATCAATTACAGAGCCTTTTTCTTTCTAAACTCTTTCCCCTTCCTGCTCCCTTTTTAAGGACTGCAATCACATCGCTACTCTTCTGGGCTATAGGAAGCTTTTAAAATTTCACACCACAATGTAAATTTCCAAAATTCTCATTATTCTTCTACATCTTTTTGGAATCCAATCCAACTTGTAAACATCTTGAAAAAATGGGTCTAGGTGAACTACACGTACTACATATTGTTACCCCTGTTTTACAGAAAGGGGAGCAGAAGTATGGGGGTTATATCCTGTAAGCCCTCCAAATAGTGTTTTTCCCCCCACCTTTGCTATATGCTTTTAACAGTTCTTGCAGTATAACTGAAAACAGATTAATATTTACTGCAAACATCTTAATATTAGTATTTTTTACTACATTTTTACTAAGCAGAGTTAAGTTAGTGTAACAGAGTAAAACTTCTAACACTGTTTGATATAAGCAATGTTATTAAAAATTTATCTGTATTTCACATGGCTTACTCTTGGGCTAGCATCACAAAATGCACTTCTCTTGTCAGTAACTGATAACTTTGCATATTTGATCATAGTATTGGAAGAGAAATATTAACAATATTGCAAGATGCTTAGGGCTTTTAAAGGTAATGAAAAGGACCTTCCACATGCAGTTCTTAGGATGTAGGACTGGAAAACTTACTATCATCTGGTTTGCTGGACCTGAGCTGTTTGCCTTTCATACACAGTACTGTTGCTGTCAACCTACTACACTCAATTCAGACAGGTCCCGTGGCCTCAAAGATGCACAGAGGGAGTTTGGCCAACCAGTTCTTTTGCTCTGTTAGTGACCCCCAATTGTTAATTTCTCAGACCTTTTCTTAGCAGCCTGCTGTTACCTTGTATCATATAGAAGAGTATATGTGAATCTTAACACTACCATACTGAAAGATGTTCAGGATTTCAGCCCAAATGGCAATAGAGAAAGTAAAGGGTAAATTAGGAGGTTTATCAGAATGCGGTAGGTAGCCCATCCATCTTCTTGAATACTTTGCATAACCTTGGAAGCACTTGGAGCACTCATTTTCGGCCAGTTTAAGACATCAGAGGTAAGTCTAAAGCCCTACCACACTCGTACCTCTGCAGGAGCATCTGAAATAGTTATGCAAGATATTTTGAGTGATGCCAAGGCAGTATGAGTGCTTCTTCCTAAAGCAGAACTCAAAGTTGAAGCACTTTTCTTCATTCAAGAAGCAAACGAAATCAAATCAGAAAGATCACCCCCAAGAGAACTGATTGAACTGAATATGAAAAGGCCAGAGCTAATAAACCTGAACTGTCAGTGATGGTGTTTCCTCAGCAAGCCAGACAAGGACAAGAGCAGGAAGCAAGCAACAGTGTTCACCAGCCCTTATGAGACAAACACTGGCAGAGTACTGTCAGAGGATCAGAAGGATGCATCAGTGATCGTAACATAGCAAAAAGCACTCCCTCCCATCTGTGATGGAAGATGACTGAATTCTGCTGGGAGAAACGTATTGACTGTAGGAGACTATTTTAAATGCCATGGCTGATTTCCATTTTGACTACATAGTAGAAACCAACAATTGCACTGAAAGGAGGCAGGACAGAAATGAAAACGTGTTGAAGTGGTTCTTTGTTACTACACTCTTCATTCCAACATAAGTTGTCGCTTTGACTTTAAAGAGAAGGTACTGCTTGTTTCCTGTCTGGCCATCTCCTCCACCATCCATACAGCACAGAACTATATGATATTTAGGCTTCAACACAATCAAATTTTTTAAAAGAAATAAGCTACCATGGCCAAAGGAAAAATAAATAAAAATTACCATTTGTTACAAAAAGCAGAGTTTAGTTGCTAATGTGCCGCCTGGTTAGGAGGAAGAGATTGGCTTGGGGTCTGGAGGTTTGATCAGGTTCACATTCAGAATATGCTGTTACAGAACACAGGGGGTATAGAAGAAGAGAGAAAAAAAAAAAAAAGAAACAAAAAGCTCACTTACATCTGTTTGAATGATGCTCCATGCATTAGTTAGGCCAATATTTCCATCTGTCCCATACAAATGAAGCCCTTTCTTCAGATCCCGCTGAGCATACTTGTCAATCTACAACCAACAACAAAAGACACAAAACTCAAAATTTGCCAAGTACCACATTTCAGAATCAAAGTGCACAGAGCGGGCAGATGTTGGACAACATTCCTACACTGAAGTGAATCAAAAGTCAACTGACATTTCCTAAAGCTTTTCTCCAGCAGAGCTGGTATCCATTGCAGGTATGTGCATTTTGTAAAGAACATGAAGAGTTCCTATTCTGAGTTAATGTTCATGTTTTCCATTACAGACCTCCAGAACATCTTTTCCCTTCTCATTTGACCACCAAAGTACTACAGAGAGACTGGATTGTGTTTAATCACTATTTTTTTTTTTTGCAAATGAGGCCTATGAAGATATTCACCTACCCACAGCATTTCCTTTTAGCTTAATATCTTTAATTTTGACCAAGTACCTCTCAGCATCTTCCATATGCTTCCTGGGAGATCAGCATTAACATTGTACTGATGCTCAGAATTGTGTTCATTATATCAGCCAGGGTAATGATGATGGCTTGACTTCGCGAACGAAGATTTTGGGAAGGGCTTTACCCACGCTTACTACAAGCGCGCT
>JANHGB010061242.1:0-20378 GCA_026283785.1 Coracopsis vasa
CCTTCCCTTTGCCCTCGTCCCTGGCAGCTCTTCAATGAGCAACAAGCAAATATGTTCCACTCACATCCTCCTCCCCTTTCTCATGAGCTGAATGTAGCATCCCATCACCTGCCTTCTCCCAGGCTAACTACCCTCACCAAGGCATGAGAACAGTATGCACACTACAGGAGAGGGGCTGTTTCCCAAAGTGTGCAGGTAGCAGTCAAAGCCATCACGTAGCATATAGGAAAGGTCAAAAAGAGCTTTGAAAGTCTGAGGACACATGATGAGAGTAATCACACCTGCCTCGAAAAGACTTTGCAGTAAGAGTAAGGGGAGTAAAACAGGCAAACCTTAATGAGAGAAGGAAGAGAATATGACATCAATCCTTCAGTCTCACTCTTTTTTCTGTTACCCTTGGGAAGCTGACTGATAGGAAGTGGGGTTTGCAAAGGTTCACTTGGACAGCCACTGTCTTAAACAAAGGAATAGGCTCCAAGTCAAGTAAAGGAGCAGCATCAACTGGTGGCAGAAGTCCTCTGATGTTTACTTCTGTACCCAGCATGGGATGTTGACCATCCCATGTCCCAAGGAAAATGCTTTCCTGCTAATCTGACACAGTGTTCTGCCCAGAATCTCCAGCAGACTGGGGCAGAACACATGCGGTGGTGTGGACTCTCAGTGATTGCTATTTAGGCTGTGTATTTTGTTGTTTTTCTTTATTTGCTTGACAGATGTACTTATTACAGTAGTTTAGCTGAAACATGAAATACAACCTATACTTTTACTTAGAAACAGGGAAATTCCTGACACACAAATTTAGTTTATATGCACTAATAGCTATAAAGATTTGAATGAGAATCCTACTATAAAGCAAAAATGCAGGTGCTTTTATTTATGAATCCCTCAGTTTGAAAGGAATGTGTTGCTTTAAACAAGGTGAGCTTATTTTCTTTGTGATAGTTTTGCTTCAACCATTAAGAAATGTGCAGAAACCTCCCCAGCAATATTTCTGCCAAAATAAGAGTTTCTGAGCATCTGTTCTATAAATGAAGAAAGGATTCTTGTATTGTATCTTGATATTAGTAGTTGGTGATTCTACATGCAACTACTTCTGCAGTAAAATCATAGATAACTGGCAATTTAATAGTAATCAAAAGAGAAAGAGGGAGATAAGCATTGTTTACTTTTTAATGTTAGGAACTAAATTATCTGTACTGTACGTATTATTAGCAATTTATGTTCCATTAGTAATGTATAGGCCTGATTCACATAGAGTAATTAAAAATATTTCATTAATGATAACTGAGGATTTTTTTTTAGTCTGTGAAACATGTCTCAGTTTTCCAGTGAAGTTTTGCCTTTAAAAGTATTATTCTTTTCATCATTCTTGTTCTGTATTTCCACACATCTGAAAAAAACCCCAAGCTTTTTAACTTTATGGTCAAGAAAGCTAAAACTCATGATAGCTTTTTATCTAAGTTGGGTTAACAATGCAGTGTTTCTATGTTTTGACTATGGATTGAACTGGATGCATTTAATCCTAGTGTGTGAGGAGCCAAGACACCAGTTCATTTTTGAAATGCGAAAACACAGCTTCGTTTTCCTTTCCTATTGAGCCATCTTGTGGTTAATAACTGCAATGTACTCTTGAATAAGCACTTAACATGATGGGAAAGTTACTATTTTATATCCTTGGATCTTAACTCAATAGGCTTCCTGGAGCATAAAAAAGACATGGTATGATTAATATAAATATAAAATAAGGTATAAATTGGAGAGAAAATCGTTATTCTTTAATTTAAAATAAGTAGCTGTCATTGCTTCAGTATCAGTAAAGAAGCTGTGGTAATACATTGCAAATGAGGCCACATATTTTTTGCATAAAGAAAATACAAGTTAACAAAAACTGTAGTTTTCCAGACATAAAAACTAAAGCTGTATTGTCTTAAACATGTATGGGTTTTCATGAGCAGAGTTTGGAAAACAGATTATAATGTCAATATTAATCCATTTTCCATGTGCTTTAGTTATTATGGCCATAGCAATGATAAGTTCTACAATGTTCTAGGTAGAATTTTCTATTATGTAGAGTGAGAAAATGTTCATCTCTGTGATGTGGAGCATTTAAAACATAAACAAAGAAAGAAAAAAGATATTTCTTTCCTGAACAACAAATACGCTATACTATGCAGAACACACAAAAGAGAAAGTCACAAGTGAACACAGCCCTATTATATTATTTATAAGGGTTCAGTAAAGGAAGCTTCTGGCAAAAAGTAAAACACTGAAAATTTTCCAGTAAAAGATAGGAAGGTCATGCTGTTGCACATCTTGGAGCAAAAGTAATTAATTCAGTCATAAGCCAGCACTGAACAAGTCTCTTTCCTTGTACTAGTAACTCTGTTTAATGACTAAGCTTTTGAAGCATCAGTTTCTCCATCTGCACAGTGAACTTCCATGCATTATAAAGCATTTTTTTACAGATTTTGTAAGCCTTTAACAATAGTTGAAATCCATGTGATATCTGGCATATAATGGTGAGTAGCAATTCTCTGAAGGGAAGAACAGAGCAGTGAATAGATTTTTTTAGGAGCTCTCTGGAAGAGCTGAAATTAAAAAGAGAAGTTTGAAACATTTCACCCCATCTTTCCATCTGGGGGACCAGGCTGAAAGACAGATCACTCACATTAGGGACTGTAGTGATAGAACAAGGAGTAATGGGTTCAAACTTGAAAAGGGGAAGTTCAGGTTAGATATAAGGAAGAAGTTTCTTACTGTGAAGGTGGTGAGGCACTGGAATGGGTTGCCCAAAGAAGTGGTAAATGCTCCATCCCTGGCAGTGTTCAAGGCCAGGTTGGAGAGAGCCTTGGGTGACATGGTCTGGGGTGAAGTGTCCCTGCCCATGGCAGGGGGTTTGGAAACAGATGATCTTAAGGTCCTTTCCAGCCCTAACCATTCTATGATTCTATGAAATGTCTGCAGACTACTGTAGCAAATCCACCATTATACAGAGAGTATATGGAACAAAAGGGAAAATTTGTGAAAGTCATCAGGTTTCATGAGTGTCCATGAGCACTTTCATGACTCATCTCTGCTCTACTTGTTACTGGAAATGGGCATGAACTAAAAGGGTCTGGAGTCGCACGAGATGCTAATTAATCTTGTGTACTCTAGGGCTTGTTTATGCTGGCTCAGGCGATACATCCATCAAAGCCAAGAGGGTTTCATTTTGTCACTAGTTCTGAGTGCTGGCAGATGAAGAAAATAGTTCCTTTGTCTTTCTGATGACACATACGTTACATTGTTGATGTTGTTTCTGGCTTAAAATCAGCTGGGAAGGAAGCATGACCTGAATTGGCTGAGGTAAACATTCTTTTACTTTGCATAAGCCCTGGTATTTCATCATAGAGAGTTGGACTTGATTTTGATCCAGTACTGCAACTCAGGAAGCACCTAAACACTTTTAAATTCTGTTGACTTCAAAGGGTATGAAGATGACTCGCTCAGATGCAAACCTCTCAAATTTATATGCAGATAACCAAGTAAACATCATCTTAGGAACATCATTACTGATGCTAAAAGAAAAGCCACAAGTGCTAGAAGGGAGTACAAGGCAGACATGTAAAATGGAGTGCAGATAAAGTCATGAGTTAATTTGTAAATGTATGAACCAGCTGTGGGGGCAGATACACTAGAAAGGACAAACTCCACATGATCATCAGGGAAAATAGGAGTGTTTATGGGTGTCAAATGTATTACACTCTGAGTCAGTTGCTAGAAACACTCATTCAAGAGATAAGGACCAGAAACCTGAAAAGAGTGAATTGTCAATGGAAACAAGAACTTAGCCAACAGTGGAATACAGCTAAAAAGAATGTCACTCTCACAGTTCCTTGTCCTGAGTAAGTCTCCCTTATCCTAAGGTAAGGACAAGGAACTGCCTAGGAGGCAGAGTTACTAAAGAAACCAAAACAATTAGTCCTCTTCAGGTAAGTGGAGAATTTGGCAAACTGAGGTTAGTCACAAAGCGATTGATCAAATAAGGATAGGACTGATTAAATACAAATACAGAGTCTTGACTGTATAAAGAGGGCTCTGTGGAACTAGTTTTCGAATGCAGAATTTACCCCATAGTCCTTGTCTACTCTTCTGTTTTAATCTCCAAACCCTATTTTTGGTACATCACAGAGGCTCCCTCACAGATATCACACTTAAATGTCTTCCAAAGGAAAGCAAGACCCATGGGAATGTTATGTCACTGACTGTCCTCATGCTGCAGCCTGGACATACTCCCGTGGCAAATACGGTTGCCGGTCCTATAATGCATCCTTGTGTTTTCCCTAGTTTACTTGTACTTTGAAAGTAACTTAAACTTTGAAAGTAGGGTGCTAGGAACTTTACGTAAACAAAAGCTGTCCAAGTTTAATATAACTAATATGGTTTAAGGCAAATATAGAACTTTAAAATATTCCTTTCCCAGCTTCATTTAACTCAGGTGGTTTGATTTTGGGCATGACCTCCCTAGCATAGACTAAATAAATTGTGAATTGCTAAGAATATAAATATTCTGAAGAATAGTACTATATACAGATATGAGACATTCCTAATCCCAGTTTGATCTTCTCTACTGAAAGGAACAAACTTTCCCTTATACTTTCTATAATCTTACGGAGATAATATTGGTAGGATAAAAGTTTTGTTTCTCTCTTTAGCATTAATTACAAATTTAAATTTTCAATTGTCAATTGCCTGATTTGAAGATACAAATATTATAAACACTGTTATTAGTACTACTATAAAACATGCCTATAAAAGTTTATTACTCCTCCTCCCCTTCCTGAAATCAATGTGCATAATTATTTGTTCAAATCTCAGTTATTTAGTTTAGGAGACATGATTTTTTAAGTCCAGGCCCGTTCCAAAAATTTTCCAGTCATAGAATTATAGGAGCATAGAATGGTAAGGGTCCTGATGTGCTCCTCTTGTATTTGTGATGCTAAGTCCAATGAAATTCTTAAATATTTCTTTGTGCTGTTCTATCTGCCTATTACTGCAGATGAAAAAAATCATTTGCACTGTGACTAAGAGATTCTTAGCATTTTGGAATTTTTAATAATCCATATTCATACTCAGAAATTGGGTTTTTTACATATTTTGTGTTTTCTTCCCATGAAAATGACAGTTTTAATGCAGTATTTTGCAAACAATATGTTAACTAAAAATAAGCTTGTTAATCACCAGACTTCTTTATGATTCTCTTAACATTTTCATGGAAAATACCATCTCTGCACCTTTCTTTAGCAAGTCTAATCTTTCTTGAGCTACTCATCCAAAGCTTCCACCAAGTCTTTATAAGGTAGATACAGTAGGGTGATACAGACAATACTGTGTTTTTAAGCCTATTACTGCTGGTTTTGTTTCAGGATGTGTTGGAGTCTGGGATAACATCACCTGTTGGCGTCCTGCAAAGATTGGAGAGACTGTCACTGTCCCTTGCCCAAAAGTATTTAGCCTTTTTTCTGGCAAACCAGGTATTTTATTTTAAGGTGGCTTTTTTTTTTTTTGCTGGCTTCTCTTTGATATTTTATAAGATACTGTGCTAAAAATGTATTATTAGCAGTTCAATGTTTTTATTTTGTTTTTAAAGAATTAAAATAGCAGATTATTAATAGAGCTGTTGATGATACATCACAAAAAGACCAAATAATTGTCTTTGTAGTCTGTATGGTGTTTTTTGAATCAGATACTAAATATGTTTTCTAATGTAGTGACGCCAAGCTGAAGACATTGCTTGCTCTTTTTGACCTATTTCTGTTAATTATTAATGCATCTGAGCCTGACTGACCTCTTTAACAGTTGTCAGCAGGTCACATGTAGTTTGTTCCTTCTGTGCTTAGGAGGGGAGTTCTGCCTTGTCTTCATGAGAATAATGAACTAACATTAACACATAATACCTAAAAATTATCACTGTTGCAATTTATGGTTGTTATTATGAACCCCTTTTTTTTCTGCTTTTTAGTGGAACTGAAAAGAGCTCATTAGTGTCTCAGATTGCTGAAGTATTTAACTGTTTCAAGTCTAGAATCTTCTGTACCATCTTGTCAATTCATCATACTGTCGTTTAATTTTGCACTTTGGCTTGTTAGTGGGGTTTTAAAAATAGATATGCCATACATGACATTTCACATAGGTATCTCAAAATGCAGCAGGAAAAATCTTATCTCTGTTGCTCAGGTGAGAAACCTTTGTCATGAAGAGCTGGTGAAAGATGTAAAAATTATCACAGTGATTTAGTTGTGTCTTTGAGGTCTCTGTGGAGAGCTCTTTAACAATATTACTTTTAACATAGAGGCTAACTTGGGGTATGACTGAAATACCTTTATTCTCAAAACTGTCGATTAAGTCTTGTTCCAGTAAAAAATTAATAACTAAACCAATGTACAAATCAGCAAATACTTTCATTTCTGGAGATGGTGAATCTTGGATTAGTTTATCATGGATAGTCTAAACAGTTTATAGTGGGGAAAGTATGTGTAATCTTCACTAGATCTTGTGAAATCTATAAAAGTATTCAAATGACTCAGATGAAGATAGTAAGGTGTTATCATGACACAAGGAAAACTAAAAAATATCAACATTTTAAAATCTAAATTAAATCAAACTGCTTCTATTTGCCAGAAGTTAGAGCATGTACGCTCTTCCTGGAGTTTGGACATTTAATTTAACAATTCATAGCATCTTTCAAAACTTTTTAATTTTCCTATTAAAAAAAGGCAATAAATATTTAATTCTGAAACCTTCACAATGTTTACAACTCAATCTCACTTGGGCATGGTGTCATCAAGACTGAAAAATCACTTCCTTTTTATAGTTTGCTGTAAATTTCCATATACACCTTTTTTATAGCTACCTGTTTAATTCTTGCTTGTGGAACTAACACAGTAGTTTTTAGAGGTACTTGTTCAATTAAGAGGATTTTTTAAATCTTGTATTTCTAAAATTTCAGAGAAGGAAGACAACAAGCATCTTGCTTGCTTGTTTCAATTAAGATCAGAATATCTCAGAACCTTTATAATTTGATTATACTCAGGAATATATAATTAATTTATTCACTTGGGTCTTACAGCAGGAAATTATAACAATATTGTTAAACAAGAAATCTGACTCTTTATTTAGCCAAATTTGTGGGATGTATGTTTAGGTTTTTCAAGGTTTTGAGAGGAATTAAGATTCTACTACAAGATGATCTAGACTGCCTTATTTTTTATAACATATTTCAAATCACAAGTAGGCTTTTAAATATCATTAATTTTTTGACAGATTTCTTGATTTAAATTGTGAATTTAAAAAAGAAGCTGTTTTCTTGTCTTTACAGCTTCTGGAGAGCTGGCTCTTAATTTCTTCTGTGATGGTCAAGGTTATAGTTTAAACATCCCACTCCATGGAATAGTAATAACTTTATATTAAGTGACTTTTTACTGTAAAAGCAGTCCTGTTATCCTGTAATGTTTATTCTGTATTGCACATGATGATGTAAGTATATGGGTATCAGAAAGTTATTCTGTGATTTTTTTTTTAATGTGTGTCAAGTGGTAGGTTTAAAATGAGGTTGCCATCTGAAACACTTAATTGCAAGAAACAGTGGTGTAGAAATAACCAATGTCTTCCATAGAACATTGCCTGTCTTTAAGTTAAAAGGCCTTTATAGTACTTACAGTAGAAAATACTTCAGCATCTTGAGTACATAGTGTGTTTTTCTTGTGAAAATGGGTTTGACATAATTTGTGGTTCTGTTAACCTACTCCTCTGCTCTGCCTAGTCAGAGAATCTGGAAGTACTTTTAAAGTGAAGATTCTTCAGTATGTATAAATATATTACATTTTCTGTAAAAAATGCCATATCTATGCCAAATGGCAAAAGTGGTCCTGTTGCTTGAGGAGACACTGTGGTTTGAGGTCAAGGCCTTGTTATAAACTAGAAAGATTTGGTTACTGGTTGGTCAGTCATTTATTGGGTATTTACAACTTTCCACTGAAGACTTTATACAAAGAAGAATTTCCAGTAACAAATCAGCAAGATGAAAATCACAAAGGCTTTAGTTTGTAGTGTATAGAAACACATTTGGTTATTCTTGGCCAAAGCTGATCTGTGACACATAAAATTGTTCTTGTGTGGTCAAAACCAGGCATCTTTAAGTCAGTTACAGACTCCAAACAAAAGCAATATGGTATTATAGATTTCAGGTATCATGGATATAGAAGTTGCGCTAAGAAAGTTAATGGCAAGTTACTTAAGATTTAACACTGTAAGTGTAAATTATAATAATTTTAATGGCTATTCTTTATTCTGACATGGGACTCTTCAGTTCTCTCCAATGGAAGCTATTCCACATTGTATGAACATTAGTTTGTATTAATTAGAGTAAGGAGCAGAATCATAGGTTGCCTCATCTCACCTGAGTGACTTCATCTGGGAAGAGAGTCAACTTCTCTCAGTTCCGACCAAGAAATCCTTTCTGAAATCAATAGATGCTCAAAATTCCTTTCCAACGATCCTTACACATCTCCTGTACGTTCCTTGGACTACATTGTTTCAGTGGTTCAAAGAGTGAGATTCAACATGAATATTTATTTCCTTGTTCTTCTAACTATCACATAATTTGGCCTTTAAAGTGCATTACCAACTCTACCAACATTTGCTGTAGCAGTAATTCATCACCATGACATAAAAAAGCTTTTATCACTCTTCAGTAGATGATTTGGTGTTGCTTTCTCAGAAAAGCTTAAAAAGTTGGTTAGAACAATGCTCACTTAAATTACTTTTCTATATAATTACTCTACCTACAAATTTTCCCCTTTATAGAGTAAGCTGAAAGGCTTTCCCCTGAATACTTTAGATAAAACAGCAAAATATTTAATGCTTTTGCAGCCGTAACAGAAATAGGTGTTACACCAAGCAGAATCCTGCCATCACAGCTTGGAATTACTTTTGGTTTTCTCTAATGCAAAAGCAACTCCGAGCACGAGTAAAAGCCAAAATAATATGATTGAAGAGCACATGAATAAAATGGCTGGGTTGCTTTAGCAGGGTTGCTCAGAAATACAGGATGTTAACGGAGAATGACAAAGTAAAGTTGTCTAAAGCTTCACTGATGAGGAGACTTTTGAATATTACTGATTTCAACTCTCAAATTTTGCTTTACAGGAAATATTAGCAAAAATTGTACAAGTCATGGGTGGTCAGATATTTTTCCTGACATCTTAAGTACTTGTGGATATAATGACTATGAAGATGATTATAAGGTAGGAAAAATACTTTTTCTATTCATGTAGGTGCTGGTCTTCAATACAGCTACCAGACATACTCTGCTTCGGAACAATTCCCATTTTCCTCTATCAGAATTAGTGAAAATCTGTAGTAAATTTTGATAGTAATTCCCATATGCTTGGACTGCAAATGCCATATAAGATACAATTTGAAATGTAGAATTCAGTAACTGTTTGAAGATCAAAGCTATAAACAGTTTGTAATTGCAATAATGCATCTTCATTTCTAATACTGCAGTGTTCCTTGGCTTGTGCACAGTGTGATCTGCTTTGTGTTCTTTCTAGAAGATTGTTATAACAAATCCTAATACTGTACTAATCTGTTAATAATACAGGCACCACTTGCTTACTAGTATGTGTTTAAGTAAAGTAAAATGTATTTATGTAATTGGAATTATTGTAGATTTATATTGGACTTTAAATTACGTTATCAATTAGAAGTAGCTCAAAAAGCTATCAAGATATCTTAAATGCACTATAAATGGAAAAATGAATTTGTTCACTTTGCAGATACTGTATCTTTTTCTTTTTTTGAGGAAGTACCTTTTTCCATCACATTTTACCTGTTTCTTGGTTGTTTTCCTGCTGAAGCTAACAGAGTAAGATTTTGTTTACAAGCAGTCACCAGTGTCATTACTTAAAGAATATACTTTGCCTGACTGTTCCAGTGGAACAAGACAATAGTTCTTTTCTAACCTTAAGGTTGACAAGTCAGAAAGTGAATAGAGAAGTGCGGACTTGTCAGAAGATAAGCTGTTCCTGTGCAAATACTATTTTTTTTCATGATTAAAAGATAGACAACGATTATCAGAATAAACTCTGAAAAGGCAAACAGGAAAGCATATGTTTCAATGTGTCTCTTTATGGGAGACAATATAAAAAATACAAGTATCATTCAGTTGTGAGATGTCAGGAGGCTTTTGAGGTTCTGCATCAGCCAACTGTTACACAGAAAGATGTTCTCTTGGTTTTGGATCTTAGTGCTCAGTGGTAGCATCTGAAAACAAAAAATCTTTACTCAGCGTATATCAGTGTAATTCATTTTTATTTGACGTAGAGTTTCAACAGTAAGAGCTAAAAATGAAATCCTAAGGATTTGTATACAAAATATTTTGGACACAAAAATGTCATGCAACAATATGCTTTGCAGATTATCAAAGTTACAGTAACTAAGGAGATTGTATTTTAGGTAAGGTGGCAAAATACTTCTTAAGTTTTCTTCTGCATGCAGACGAAAATATTAAAGGAGCAGGTAGAAACTATGGTGTCAGTTTGGTGCCTGCATCTTCGCTGCTGAAAGAGTTTCTGTTATAGATCCAGTTGGGTATTTATTCCTGGGGGTTTTTGCCGTCTTTTAGGATATGGCCTTATATCTTTACTTCAAAGGGGACTTACTTCTATACGTATTTTATATTTATTTTCATTTATGCATGCACACAGACATATATATCTCTCCAGATACGCATCTGTTGGTGCAGTTTTGAATATTCTAGAAAATGTCTAAATGACAGAGATTGGTGAGCAAATACTGATTGAGCAATTTATTAATAGGTACCAACTTTTTATGTAGAATATGCACTGAATTGGGAAAGCTTATTTAAAAATACCATAAGCATGTCATCTGTTATTTTTCTGCTGAAAGAACTTGTCTGCTTCCACAGCTTGCACTGATTTTGCTCAGAGTTAAAACATTCAATGTTTATTCCATGTCAAATGGTATATTAGCAGGTTCTATAAAAAAGAAACAATTTGCTTAGCATTTTGAAATCAGCTATAAGTTCCTGATACACCACCTTAAATTGAATGACTTGTTTTGTGTTAGGTCTTCTGTTAGTATTCTTTAGTGCTCCTGCCTGCATTTATAGGGGACCAATTTGACAAGTATGACAGTGTCTGAACAAACTATGTTGTTATCACATCAAATCTAAACATTTATTTATTTCCTGTGTCATTCCTATAAGTGAAGTAGCTACTGCTAACCTTCAACATAAAGTTTCAGGTACATCTCAGTTATTCAAATGATTGTCCTTTATGTTTCTGTTGAGCTCATGGCAGCACAATGGCAAAATGACTAGCTTCGGTTGACATGCTAGAATCATACATCAAGGTGTGTTAACCCAACCCCAGCCTCACTGCAACCTTTTCTTGACGTAATTCGGCATCTTCTATCTGGACTGAACAAGCTAGAGATGTGTCCCAGCTGTCTTCAGAGAGTATTAAGCTGTCAACATTACTAATATATGGGAAGTTGCCTGGAGAATGTAAAGGACTGAAATGTGTCCACTTTAGTTAAAATAATGATTGGATCAGTTAATACAGCATTGTCTAATTTTAGCATGAATTGGTCCAAAATTTATTAGATCACACAGAAACCCCAATGTATACAAGTTACAGGCTATGTGATTTGAATGCACAGGGTTATACAAAGACAAAATCATGGAGAGGAAGATCATCAGGACTTTTAAATGTGGTGATACTCCTGCAGCTTGTGCATAAGTAGAAGCATCATCTGTGGAAGAAGTATCCCCCCATTTGACCGGTTTCCTGGAGCACTTTCTCTTCAGAGACAACATCCCAGGTGTGCTACCCACTATGCAGCACAGATGCCTTACCCAAGACAAGTGGAATCAAGGCAGTGAGATCAGGACTGACAAAAGCACTGTCCTGAATGTCTGTAGCTAGCTTTAGAAAGCAGATTCATTGCTACTGTCTGTGAAGTGGATCATTGCACTAGACTAATGGATTGTTTATATTACAGAGTCTAAATTGAATCCTTCCCTCTCAACAAAATGTAATGCAGGGTAGCCATCTACCAATGCTTTTTCTGTGTGCCTGTAAGTCATGCTTTATCTACTGACATTACATTCTGCATTTTTCATTACTTTTTCTGTGAGATATGATTAAGAGACCAGTATTCCTTAACATAAATACAAAATCATCTTCCATTGACTTCAAGTGAGAAGGACTAGGCCTGAATATAAGCTGATATTCTCTGTTATAGAGCACAGTGGGAATTGTATTTATTAATTGCAGACTGTCCAAAGATACTGCAGAATGCCAGCGTGCAGTGAGAATGCTCACATTCACTGATGCACGTATGCTGGTGCATGCTTACACAGGCAGCTTTGAAGGTTTGTGCATTTAGAAAGTTGTCATCTCTCCCACTGAGTCTAGGGAACTTTGAATACGAAGATACTCTTACTGACATAATAAAAATTAATGATGCTACTGTTATTAAGAGATACTTAAGGAAATACTAGTCACATGGTTTGGGGTGATGTTTAGGATTAGGCTGAATTGAAGGAGAAACATGGCAGAAAAGGGCTATCATTAATTACTTATATAAATATTATTAAATACCATGAGGAATACCAATTTTATTATATGTATTTTTAATAAATTCTATTTTTCTCTACACCATTCAAAAATGTGTAGAAGTGGCTCATAAAAAAGTGAATTGCCCACAATATGTAATCCATCTCTTTATCTCAGTTTATATTTATTCTAAGTACTACAGGATTTTCGAAATGTCTACTGTGCTATTAATTTTGCAAAAGGAAAGAGCTGGGGTTCTTTATTCCACTTTTATTTGCATTTACTCCTTTCAGTGTTTCTAAAGCACTGAACTCATTTGCTAGTCCCAGTTCTGATTTTATGTTGTTTGTACAGTGTAAGATTTTCTGATACGTTCTTCTAGAATGAATATTTGGATATTATGGAGTGTGCTCTGACACATGTATCATGAAAATGTAAGATCACGAATTTTAATATAGTTGTAAGTAATATCTGTGAATACTGCTCTCTTACATACAGCATTACAGGAATATCCTAGCCCACAGGACAAAATCCATGTCACTTAGGATGGTAATGATCACAAAGATTTTAGTAGTGATCAGTTATATTTCTGGTTAAATTAATAAAGAGGTGTGAGTTTTTCTTTTATGTTAAGGGTGACTTCTGGTCAATAGCAAAAGTCCTTTGGACAAAGAATCGAATCCTGTCTAAACTTTCTTCAGAGCATTTTGTTCTTCAGCACTGACTTACCCTTTCACCCCTAGAGGTCCTTCCAAACCAAGGCTGAGGTTGAAAGATCCACAGCATACCTGTCAACTTTGCTCAGGAACCATCTGTGCTATGTCTGTTATGTAAATAAACAGAAGACTTCTGTCTCCTGAACTTGGTAAAAATAACATGAAACTAACTTTAAAGGAAACATTGGCCGAAAAAGCTGTCCTGAGAAAACAAAACACAAGTGTGCTTAAGAATAGATTTTAAAAAAATTGTATTGAAGATCACACTACTTACACAAACTTTAACGAATCCTATTTATTTTTGCGTGTGTTTTTCTGTGCCCTTTAAAAACCTGTTAACATTATGTAGCCACAAAAAAAGAAGAAACATCTTTATAGTCTGGAAAGAAGTCTGTAAAAGTTTCTATAAAATTGCTCTGAAAATCGTAAGTTGCTGATGTCTGCTGTGCCTAACCACCGACTGAGTTTAGTTCAGTGGTTGAAATCTGAATGTTTTCCTCAAAACTTTCAAAGTAAATCGTTGGATTTCAGTTTTGGAATCAGTATTGCTCAGATAATGTGGATATTTTGCAGGGACCAGCTGTTCTCACTAGTGTTGCAAGTTTTGTTAGACTTGCAGAATATCTCATGTCATTTCATATGAATGACTTGAATCAGCTTTGAATGCAGTTAAAAAATCTAAAGGGGTTTTAGTACTTATTCTGTTCTTCTATTTTGCTCAATCCATACCTTCCTTACACTCATTTTATTCCTGCCAATCTTGAATATTTTAATTAAGTCCAGAAGTCAAAGCTAAAGCTTTTTTGAGACCTGATGAATTATGATTCACAGGGAATAGTAAGTAAGAAATAAAATATGACCATCTTACATAAAAGACATTGATTTTTATGTGCTGTCAGATTTGGTATTGGTTTGCCTGTTTCTTTTGCAGCAATACAATATAAAGGGTTTGTTTCTAAATGGTACCATGTAAAATACGAAATAGTGACAAATATTTAATAGCTATAGCTCAGTCAATATTGATCTAAAATAATTTCCTGGTTTTCAACTGTCACAATTCAGAATTTAATTATTTGTCTTTATGGGGGTCGTGTTTATTAAATAAACATATACGTTCAGAACACCATTTCCCAACTGTTTTGTAGAATCACTAGGAGTTACAGAGGTCTTACAGGCAAATTAAGCACCTTCTATGTCTTATGTTCATACAGAAAATTTACGTAGCAGTATGATTGCATCCTCTTTGATGCTGAGTCTCATAAAGTGCTTGCTGCTAAGAAACTGATTTTTTTTCTTGTGTTTGCAAATCATAATACCTAAATTTAAATAATTATAATTTTGATGTAATGGATTCAAAATGTAGTAGTGTTTACTTAGCTTTGCAATAGTTTGAGAAGCAGGGTTAATTTTTGATCAGTAGAAAATTTTAAAACACTTAAGATATCTAATTATTATAATACTATGCCAGTAAAGTGATCTGAAAGAAGAAAATATGTTCATTAGCCACAATATCAAGTGCAGAATAGAAAAGAATTAAAAATCTGCGTCATATGATAAGATAATTTCAATTGCATAATTATTTCTTCTTTGAACAAATTGACTATATGTTCAGTATTAAGGTAACGTCAAAGTACTTTTGGCTGGTTAGCTGCAATACTGACTTACACCTCTGTATAGCTATTTCATGTTTGCCCATTTGGCAAAGCAGACAGGTTCAGTCCTGCTGACACTGACAGCTATTGTGCTGGACTAAAAGTACACAGAATTCTTGTTTTGATTTTAGTCAGACTGTTTGCTGTAGGGGTCATGTGTGTGTACAGAATGCCAGAAACATTATCTTAAATAATGTGGGTTTTCTGTCCCTAGAGGGACAAAGTGACGGGAGTCATTTCACTTGCAGCCTGCCTGACAGTTATTATCAAGCTCAGAGCACATAGCTAGAGGCTAAATTAGAGCCACAGTTACCCCACTATGTCTGGGCAACTGATGCTTTGTTAGAAAGTTCATGTGGGTTTTCACTTTTTTTCCTTCATTAAGAATTCTGAAATCAGATACAAATAAGACAGGTCCAGTTTCAAAAGATTCAGTCAATGGCGTGTTTTTGAAATAAAATCTAGACAGATTTTTCAAGAGGGTATGGAATGGTAAAAAAAAATTTAAAAAACAATAAACAAGGCAAACTTTTTCATTGGGCTTGTTTCGAACTACCCAATGCTGAAATTGAAACAGACATCTTGGATTTCTTTAACGTGCTATAAAATCATTCTGCAGTATTGTCTTCTGCAAAGTAGGCTTTAAGAGAAAAGCACAGGGTGTTTTGAACAAAAATAATGTCTGGAGTTCACAGCAGCTAGAATTGGAGCTGTACTCATGGCGTGCTCTGTGCTCATTTTAGATCTGGGGAGAATGACAACTCCTTTTTACCAGTGTCTCCCTTTGAATAAATGTAAATTGCAACAGAAGCAGTACAATAAAAATTCACTAATCTCAAACTCTGGCTACCCAGGAACTTCAGTCAGTTGTACTGTGTGGTTTTGAAGTAAGCTGAATTGACAAACATAGTATTTATTTTTATTTAAATTATGTTTACTTGAATTATGTTATTTTCTAACTGACTTTGAAAATATACATCATCTGAATGGATACAGAGCTGTATTTACATATTAAAGCCCCTATCTATTGTGAGAACGGTGCAGATTTCAGTGGCTCTTAGTGCATCTGTTTCTTTACTGTACTCTACTGGCCTGCACTTTATTCTAACTTAATTGTATTAATGCACGTTATTTTAACTAAACAGGAACTCTGTAATCCTGCACATGGAAAACATCTACAAGAGGGCAAAATTGCTTATCCTAAAATCAACTTTATAGAGATCTCAAAAAAAGTAATTCCACAAAAAATGGAAAAATACTCAATTGAATTACATAAACCAGATAAATTTGAGTGTTGTTACTCAGTGTAATGGGTTCCAAGAAGAGGGGAAGTAAAAAATATATTGAGTTCAAATTGTTCATGACATGAAACAACACAGAACATATAAGCAGAATCAAAGCTTTCCCATGGGAACATTGGTCTGACTGCAATTTTCCAGTAATGACTCTGGTCCAGAATCATTTCTATAAACATCTTAGTGCATGCCATATAAAGACTATAGTGACTGTGTATCATTAGATCTGTAAATCAGTTGATACTGTGTTCTTAATATCTGACCATATAATAGGTGCTGTGTCTAGGACACGAATGAGAGGGTGAAAAGATGCAGGAGCAGTGTGATTCATTCTGAAATGAAGATGGGCAAAAATAGGGAAAAACTGAGCAAAGGCAGTGCAGACTAAACATAAATATAAATTTGATATACTTGGCACCAGACAATTTTTATATTTTCTAAGCAAAAATTTTCAAGGCAAGGCAAAAATTAATGAGAATATACGATATCTCTTTAGGTCTGGTATGCTTGGGCCTTTCAAAGGATTATTAACATCATAAAAATACAATAAATAGATGAGAATTATAAGTAGTGACTGTTTTATAAGCAGCAAACATGTTGAATTGCAGATAATTGCATCAGAAGAAATGACTGGAAGAGATTTGTTCTTACCCATTCAGAGTAAACGCCGAATGTGGATCCTATCACCTTACGCATCAGGTTTTCTTATCTGGTAGGCACTTGCTCAGCTGTGTAAGAGTAGGTATAACATCAGAGCAGGTGCTGGAACAAATTTCTTGGGTCTCAGTTATGTCTATACGAACAAAGTCAGCCACATAAAATTATTTCCAGTTGTTTACATTCACATTCTTACCACATATTTTAAACCCTGAAAGGCTGAAAATTAACCTGCAAATCAAAATTCTTAAAGTTAGCTATTTATTAGAGATGTAGGTGTCTAATCACTAGTGCGTGGAAACAGGGCTTGATGTGATTGCCTAAACATAGGTATCAAGTGCCATTTGACTGGCCACAGCCATTCCACGAAAGAGGTCCTTTGCCACATGTATTAGATACCACAGGCATTGCAAGTAGCGCTAGATGACTAGATTTAAGCAAGTAGGTACAGTTTGCTTATTGTGTCAGTGGAACTTATGTTGACCAAAAGGTGATGTTTGATTCTCTATTTGTTTTTCCTTCATGTATTTAGAAGGAAAGAATGAATATCAATGAGTTGAGGTATTCTATTCTGATGAGCAGAATACACTTTGGACTGTCTGTGATTTAAGATATTTAAGATATTAAATGTAAAGGTGCTGATACAGCTTAACTGAATCATTATATACTACAGTAAGATGTATAGTATGTTTGTGTTTGTGTATGTTATACAGCCTGGATTAGTCACTCAGAACCATAAGGACATACACCCATAGTGTAGTCTTTAAAATCCACTCTCTGTAGTAGATACAGAAACCCTTTGGTTGAATTAATAGTGAAGGATGTTATGACTCATTTTTGAGAAATGAATGTTATGTTCAGTGTCTGGTAAAAGCTGAGGACTTGAGTAACGAGCTCTCAGAAATGTCAAACATGTTCAAGAATAACTACTTTTCTGTTATTGAAAGGAAATGTGCAAGTTGAAATTACTTCTTATAGTTGCTGGAATCTTCGATGCTTCATGTAAATACAGGATAAGTAGTCACTAGCAACAGAATTCTATAATCAAAATTACTAATATCTTTATTGTAAGCTAAATGTTGGGGGTTTTTTTCAATTCAAATACTTTTAGGATCCCTGCATCAAAATAACAGTATTTCTAGTACTGTCAGCTTCCTAATAATTTCTGTATATCATATGTGTGCAGAGTTCTTTGCAAAAACTGCAGGAAAAAGAGCTCAAGGCTGTTGTGTGTTAATCCTGACAGGCAGCTTAGCCCCACTCAGCCACTCACTCACTCCCGCACAGTGGGATGCGGGAGAGCATCAGAAGGGTGAAAGTGAGAAAACTCCTGGGTTTACATAAAGACAGTTTAATAGGTAAAGCCAAAACTGCATGCACAAGCAAAACAAAACAAGGAATCAATTCACAGTTCCCAATTTGCAAGGCGGTGTTTAGCCATCTCCAGGAAAGCAGGACTCTGTCATGCATAATTGTGACTTGGCAAGACAAACACCATAACTCCAAATGTCCCCTTCCCCTTCCTTCCCCCAGCTTTTATTGCTGAGCATGGTGTCATATGGTGTGGGATATTCCTTTGGTCCGTTGGGGTCAGCTGTCCTGGCTGTCCCCTAACAACTTCTTGTGCTTCCCCAGCCTCCTCACTGGTGGCGTGGGGTGAGGAGCAGAGGCGGCCTTGTGTAAGCACTGCTCAGCAGTAGCTAAATCATCAGTCTGTTATCAACACTGTTTTCATCACAAATCCAGACCAGCACCCTGCACAAGCTGCTGTGAAGGAAATCAATTCTATTGCAGCCAAAACCAGGGCAAAGGCCTAACCCCAGTGTCAGCAGTGAGAGTCAGCACAAGCGAGTTTTTTAATGAAGCAAGGAGGTTGCAGGAGTAAGACTAATATCTATCCAGAAGGAACTAATCTTAAATCTGAACACTTTTCTGTAGTATATACAGAAAAGTATATACTTGGGTCAGTTTAGTTATCTGTTTAACAGCAAATGTGTTAGTTGTCATGTATCAATCCCACTTTTTCGAGTTATTTCTGCTCCTTAGGCAAACCTAGGACTGTCTTCAGAGCAGATCTTAAAATCAACTCATAGCACACTTTGGCTGCTCAACAGCAGAAAGGGACCTTATGGCTGCTTTGTGATTTCTAGCACAATAAATAAGGAAGCTGAATAGGAGGGAAGGAATCATTTCTACTGGACACTATGAAGGGCCAGGACACAGGTTACACCAGAATTCCTGCATTAAGTGCTTTCCTTTTGAAAGCTATTAAAAAATACAAATGACAGGAGGCCAGTGGTTACTTTAACATGTTGGGATTTGTTAAGCAACTTGGTATACTATTCCCAGGATAAGGAGATGGGAAGGGTGTAAAGTTGTCCCTGTGTGCACTCTTCCCAGGTGTTGTGTGTGTTGCTTTAGGGTATCTGAGCAGACCCGTGTTTCTGCTTTGCAGTAATATGATGTTCAACATCATAGTTACTATTAAAAGTGTATCTCTGGAAATAATTTCTTTTCTGTGAAAGTGAGCAAGAAGTCTCCCACTCTGTATTTAAACAGCACGGATTTATTGCCATTGTGATTTCTTTTGTAAATGACATTTATCTCCCTCAAGTTTACAATATTTACATGGTGCATGTTAAGAATTTTTGATTTAGAGGCCATCCAAGATTCTATTTATTTGTACACTCAGTAGAAATGTACTCAGTAGAAGAGGGGTCTGCAAATGCCAAGGCGATGGTAACAAATAAAACGTATTGTGGAACTGCTGTGCATGACTGGTAAGCTTTACAGTGTATTTGCAACTCCTGATGTGGACAAGGTCAGGAAATAGAATTCCTTTTTTTCCAGAATACTGTTGATGTGGAGCTGAGACTGCCAGATTGTTTAGTCATTTATTGAGCATCCTTTATCCATAATTTTGCAGAGCAGGTCAGGTTGAATAAATGAAAGAGGGTACCCAAAGTATTTGTGGTTTCTTGGTGCCATGGGCTGTTGTAATTGCTGCTGAGGTATTGTTTATCACTCTCTTCCCAGAAAATTGCCTGAAGACAAGCTGAATTTGCTTTTGCTATGACAGAAACTAAATTAAAGCAGCGTACGGATGGTCTGCAGTGCTTGTCTTTAGGCACAGGTTTTAGAGCTGCCCAAAAATGAACTGAACTGGGGAGTATAATTTTGCCTTTCTAGCAAGGAATTGAAGGGCAGTTCTCCAGAACTGATTTTGTGTGCAATTACATTAAATTTGGGAGGAAAAAAAAGAAAAGGGGCAAAAAAAAATTGTATTTGAAAACAATTTTAAAAACATTATTCAAGAAATATTGGACTGCTTAAAGTCCTATTTAGCAAACACAGGATGAAAAGAAAAAACCCTGGAACAGAGAGGAGGAAAGATTCACAAGCACCGCATTAAGTGACAAGAGTCTAATTTGAACA
>JANHGB010061248.1:0-32510 GCA_026283785.1 Coracopsis vasa
GTCCTTCTCTGCAGGGCTGCTCTGAATCTCTTCTCTACCCAGCCTGTAGCTGTGCCTGGGATTGCCTCGACCCAGGTGTAGGAACTTGCACTTCACATTGTTGAATTTAATGAGGCATTCATGGACATTTATAATACAGTTTGCTGAAATGATAATTCTGCCTTTCACAATTAAGCTGACATTTAAAAAAAATATAATGAAATTCTCCCACATTCACAACTACCTGGATTCCAGAAAAAAACCCCACTCAATTGTGGTTCAGATTAAGCTCAAAATTCAACCTTGTCAGCTCAGAGGCATTTGCATTTTTTTAGTGTTCATAACCAACTCTGCAACTGAGTGCAGGCAGCAAAATAGTTACACAGGTTTACTCCAACTCTCTATACTGAATTTCTTCCTACCTTTTAACCTCCCTAAAATGGGGAGGCGGAAATACAGTCAAGGTCTTCTGCCTGCTCTTCTCAGCATAATGAATCCTCCCCCATGTTCATTTAGTTCATCCCCACTATAAAAATGACTTTTTCAATCAAAGCATTGTACTCCTTCCAAAGACATTAAGCCAAATGACAGAACATGAGTTGAAATGACAAGGACAAGCTAGCTCAGAGCAAGGCAAGGGGAGTTTCTGAAGTGAATGATTGAAAACGAATACATACCAGGACTTTCATCCAAGGACTCAGCAAATTGTTACTACAGAGAAACTTATTTTGGATCAGGACAGAAGAAAGATTAGGTAGTGAACAAGAAAACTCTCTACTATTTGGTTTGCTGTTTTCGCTTCTTACCTGCCATGAAAAGTTTTGCTCATTATTTATAAGGTTTAAACCTAAGAATCAGAATTAAGAGGCTACGACCAATCTATAACAAAAGGATGAAACTGGGCATCTCGGAATGAAAGTCATAGGGAATGGTCTGGTTAATAAACAGGAAATCAAAACCAACTTCAGTAAAAACATGTCTGATGCCTACACTCAGTCTGAATTAGGAACTTGAAGATCCTACACAAAAATTAGGACTCTTGGAATCAGGCGTCTAATTTAGATATTAGTAAATGGGTGACTGCTTCACTTTTGGCAAGCAGCAAGGCTTCCTACTTTTAAGAATACAACCGTAAGTTTACACCATGTGCCATGAAAACTAGAGACCTACGTTACCTTAGGTTACTTTGGCTGACACAAACCCAGAAGAATCAAACCCACATCTGTCACATCCCAGGCGAGGGCTATTTTGTAGACCTGGGGTTATGTTTCTTCAAACTCTATGTACTGATGTCTTTAAGCTATCCACAAGCAAATGCAAAGTTCCTAGGATAAGAGAAGCAATAACCAAAAAGGAGCCTGACACTGTGACTTTGTGGTTAAGGCTTCACACAGGCACTAACAGTAATTTTATTTGCAGTGTAATAGTGTACAAACAAAATAATGGAAAACCTCTCTATTCTAAACCAAGCAAGCTGGGACTCTCTCTTTAAAACTGTTTAATACAAAATTTAACTGCTTTGCAGAGGTGGTACAAGGTTTATGGAACACTGTGTCTAGGGTCTCTATTCTCTATTAATCATTGTATATTTGAAAGTGATCTTACATATTGTATACCCTGAAGGAAGAAATTAGCAACAAAGACTTAAGCAGGTTTCAGACATGATAAACCAAAACTTTTCTGAGAGCCATTAGAGGTTATTGTGCCAGCTGTCTCTTGAGGAATTCTTTTTACATACCTAATCTGATAATGAGAGCATTTATATACTAACAAAACTCAGCCCATGCATTGAAACTCCAAGGAATCATTTGTCTCCTTAGGAACAAATGCACTACATTTATAGTGATAAAATGAATTTGCGTTCATTCAGAATAAATGATTTAACCACTGGATGTGGCCTTTTTTTCTATTTAAATATATATGTTCACAATACTCCAAGGGATAGTTGTAATACTGGGGTTTTTCTTAATTTGAAAAATCACACTGTGGCACACACATCGGAGCAAGCATTGCTGTAGCTGATTCAGCTTTATCTGGTACAGCTCCCCACAGCTACACATTCAGGCTTCGAAACTGAGATTCATCCCAAAACTCAGCATGCACTACCTGGCAGACAAAGCAACCCCTTCTAATAAAACAATCTCGTCCTCTGGTTAAAAAGAAGGAGGCAGAATATTCAGCTATCATTTGGAGATGCAGCTTCTCCTCATCAGAAATAGGTTCCCAAAAAATTGTGTTATTATAACATTTTCATAATTAAATGATCCATATTTGGACTGGGTTTTGTTGTTGTTGTCGCTGCATTATGCACTGAGATATTTCTAGATAGTTACAAATAAAAACTAAGTAAAAAGTTAAACACTATTTCCTTAGATCACCATCTTTTCCCTTTTTTTCCAGAAGAATTTCATATTTGAAGAACTTTCTTCTCTGCCTGTAATCGAAACTGAATTGTGAAAACCTTTCTGAAAAAGAATCATGTTTTTCTGTATTTTACTTCAGACATTACTGTCTCTCACACAAGAGGTGCAAACAAATCCAACCGACTCACAACTTAGAAACCCCCAATTTTTATTAACAGAACTTTTTGCTTGTTCTCAGTCATTCAAGACAAGTATCAGAATTCCCAGCACTTGGTTCATTGAGTGAAAATAGGAAATTTCTGTTTTAAAAAAGGAAATTCTGAAAACATGTGCAGTCCTTTACTATGAAATTTCTGGCAAAGAGAATTCTCATAACTGCCTTCACATTAATCTTTTTTCCTATTGCATTTATTAAATGTGTAAGTTAGAATCAAGTTCTCCCTCTCTTAATAATGACTTGGTCACCTATAGGCAAAACCAGTAAGTACCCTGTCCTTAGCATTATCTTATTCTTATTCCATAAATATTCAAGAACTTTTGTTTCAGAGTTGTCAGTGCGTTAGAGGGAGATGATTCTTCTTTTTAACTGGATTACATTCCTCCACATCTTCTAAATAGATGTCCTAAATAGATGATAGTCTATAAATAGTCCTAAATAGATGATAAACTTGATTTTTTGGCATCTCCCTCACATCACTGAACACTGTAGCACATTTCTGTAAATCCAACAAGAGTTAATTTTTGCTAAAATCTACAAAATTCCGTTTTGTGATCGTGAAACATTTTATTATCAGGTGTCATAAACTCTTTTAACTCTTTCTTCCCTTCCTCCTCCCCCTGTAATGTGACATATTTTTCAGATGCTTCCTCTCCTTTGGCTCATTTCCGACAGAAATCAGACTACTGAATGTGTATTCCACCATTTCTCTGTTTTCCAATATAACTTCACAAAACGTTAGTTGATTTCAACCCAATTTAACATTGGGCTCGAATTCTCAAATGGAAATTAGGTTTCTAGAGTGGTTTTTTTTGAGAAAAACCCCACAAGAGCAACTATAATTAAAAATTCCCACTCTCAGTAACAATTCTTATCTTCTTAGATAATAGCAAAAGATACTGATCTATATGAAGTGCAATACCATCACTGTGGTTGATGCTGCCCTGCACAATCAATAAGTACATCGATTAAAATATTGCTAAATGAAGTTACAATGTGTTGCAAGTCACTGAAATCAGGAAAGCAACTTTGCCTGGAGCCAGACATTGGTCATAGCCGTGACCTACATGCTCAACCATCACTTGTCTAGTAATGCTTCCTTATAACTTGATTGTCACATCCAGGGTTACGCTACCTAGAGCTTGACTACTCGTCTGAATATCACTGACCATCAATGGAGACATTCCAGGAATCTAATAATTCCCTCATGACCCTATTCATGTTCATAGTTCACTCATATTCACTGTGGACACCATCTATCCATGTTCACATTTTTCTGTAGATAATTCAGAGCGCAGGCAGCTGGATCACCCAGGACTCTTTCTGTTCATGTGCAGTGTCTCTTTGTCCACCATTACAAGCAGAGATTTTCTGATCTGTGTTTTGTTGTCCTTGCAATAGCAAGTTTTTATGGTAAGTAATGGCCATAATCTATATACTGTACTTGCAGTGATGAAGATCTACATGCACCTCATCACATCATAACTGCTGGCAGCCATCTTCTCCTCCCATCTATTCCCCCAAGAGGTCTTAGTTGGTGCTTCCATTTCCTGCACAGATTTTAAATGAGAGAAGAAATTACTAAACCCATTCTCCCACAATCACACAAAATTTGAAGGTCTATGTTGCCTTAACTCCTTTAATCTTCACCAGTCAATCCCTTTCTTTGGTAATTTCTTATTATATCCCAGCTTCTCAAGAAACACTTTTGTCCTTCCTCTTATAAAAGGAGAAAACAGCTTGTAATTGGGATCCACAAACATTCTGTCATACCCTCGTTAATCACACACCATGGCAATTTGTATTGGCTAGTGAAGTATACATCTCAGTCAACAGTTACGATGGGTTCAGATCTCCCACTCAATGGATGCTAAATGTTTTCTCTTTCCATTTTTATCATCTTGTAGACAGCAAGCTGCTTGGGCAGAGGTGTATACCCGTAGAACTGGCAGCAGTGAGCATTTCCTACAATCAGCAATACAGGAGCTCTGCTTTGTCCTTACTCATCCATAGAAGAAAGTTTCCCTTCCACAGTTCCTTGTTTGGCAAAACCTAGTTCCACTTGATTTTACTCTGTCTCGGGAAATGACAGCAAATAGAACCCCCAAATCGGTTCATTCATTTCCCCAGCTGACTGTGAACAGCTGGAAATGAAGATCTACAAAGTATGTGCAATCACAGTTCAGTGACAGTGGTTTTTTATGTATGCAAATAAGATGATGGATTATATACGGACAAATAAGCTTCCCTGTAAACAAACTAATCACAGGCTTTACCTGTGATTATGTTGTGATCTTCAAAGGTACTTAATATGAACACCACATGAATCAAAATGGCAGGCACTGTCCCTTTATCTCATTTTTTCTTTTTGTTGTTTTTTAATCTCCATTGCAGTCAACAGAGACCTGCATGGACATATATCACTTTACACAACTTGAGACTCTGATCCTATCACTGCATTTTGGGACTGCTTCCTTTAAAGGAGACATTTCTTTTCCCTGAGCTACAGAAAAGCAATCAAGATAGGCAATGCATGGGAAAAGGGTGACACTTTGTGGCTATACACGAGAACTAAGGTCCCTTCATCCTTTCATGTATAATTCTTTTTGTATCTATCTTCTTGATACCATAAAAATGTAAAGGTTACGAAAGTAGGATGGACCTTGACCATGATTACACATAGCTTTTATTAAAACTAAGCCAAAGCCTCCAAACCACCAACATGGGAATCATTTTGAAGACATGCTTGTGAAATCACAGCTAAGCATGCATTGTAAAAGTTACAAGTCTTTTGTTTACAGTCCCATATACATTAAAGAATCACAGAATGGTTTGGCTTGGAAAGGACCTTGAGATCATCTAGTTCCAAACCCCTGTCATGGGCAGGGATGCCTCACCTTAGATCAGGATGCCCAAGGCTCTCTCCAACCTGGCTTTGAACACTGCCACGGGTGGCGCATTTACTACTTCTCTGGGCAACCTGTGCCAGTGCCTCACCACCCTCACAGTAAAGAACTTCTTCCTTATATGTAACCTGAACCTTCCCTGTTGAAGTTTGAACCCATCACCCTTTGTCCTATCACTACAGCCCCTGATAAAGAGTCCCTCCCCAGCATTCTTGTAGGCCCCCTTCAGATACTGGAAGGCTGCTATGAGGTCTCCCCTCAGCCTTCTCTTCTCCAGGCTGAACAGCCCCAGCCTTCTCAGCCTGCCCTAACAAGTGAGGTGCTCCAGCCCCTGATCATCCTTGTGGCCCTCCTCTGGACTTGCTCCAGTAGCTCCATGTCCTTTTTATGTTGAGGACACCAGAACTGCACACAATACTCCAAGTGAGGTCTCACAAGAGCAGAGTAGAGGGGCAGAACCACCTCCTTTGATCTGCTGGTCATGCTAAATCATGTTTGATTTTGTTTTCTAGGATCCTGAATCATATTCGATTCAGGCACATTAGCAAAAGTTAATTTAGGAAATAAGTTTTTGGGGAGGATTTTGCATCTCCCAAAACCAAGTTAACTACTTTCCTTTCTAGAGAATTTTACTCCCTAAATACCTTCTTGCGAATTCAGCCACTTTCCAGACCTCTCATTTTATGGAAATAGAATTAATGGAAGTTTCAGTCGTTCTGCAGACACTTTGTCTATAGTCCATAATTGCTAAAACTCACCAATGCTCAAACCCAGTTTGCCTACAGAAAAAAGGAAGATAAGAAGTCTGATGTTGATGTATAAAACAATGTACAATACAATGAAAATAATGAAGGTTAAAGAAAATTATCAATCCTTTACTGATCAAATCAAATTTTATAAGCCACATCATGACTGCATCTGGATTGTCTATTATTCTGCATTTGTAGGAGCTACTAAATGCCAACAGTGTGGAAAGGAGGAGATGAGCCTGTCAACTACTTGTACTCTTACTGCACTCATCTTCTTTACATCAAGTCAATACACTGCATGCTGTTTCCATGCACCAGGGTGTCTGTAGATATCTTCATTTTGGTAGTACCTACTAGTGAGCCCTATCCCACCTCACTTGGTAAGATGATTTTCATCCTGGAATGATACAGGGCACATACACTAGATACTAACTGTTGTGAATAACATTTCAGTGAAAAAATATCTTTCCGGTTTCTTTGGCCACTGTTAGGACCTCTTGCTTATGGTGCAGCTTTACTTCATAGAAACATACTATCATAGAATGGTTTGGGTTGGAAAGCACCTTAGAGATCATCTAGTCCATGTTACTTTGAAATCACATTTGGCTCAAGTGATAGAAATGCCTCTTCATATATATGTATGTATAAAGAAAGAAGCTGGTGTCAGTGGCACTGATAGAGCACACTAGCTAAATTTATTTTATGGTCTGTTCCTTCCAGGAATTATATACTTCACGCTTCTTTGCTTCACAACACCCATGAAATTAGTGGCATAGTAAGTCCATTCTGCAGGGATAAAAACTTGGATGCAGAGTAGTTTTAAATGCATTTACAATTACCATAGTGGAAAGAAGCAGTAGCTGGGAGTCCTGCTTCAAAAGCTCTTTGTTAGCAGATTGATTGACTTTAGACTAGAAATAAAAGAGCATTTGCCTAGCTATCAAGAGCCAGACTGGGTCACTGTAGCAGACAGTCAGACACCAGGCAATGAAGTAATACAGCATAGCACTAAATCAGGATGCAAGCAGTCACCCCCTTTTAACACATGCACCCATGGAAGCCTTAATATTGCTGGAAAAAAATCCAGGGGAGACTAGGTGCCACTCAATCCAGCTAACTTCAGGTGTTGTTTTTAGCCTGCTGAACCTACCGACAGGCTCATTTCCCAGTGCTTTCTCTATTTAGCCAATGGAGGAGAGGAGGTTCCAGCAGGGAGTCATTCAGAGATTCCAAGATTATGTCTGATTGTAGTTCAGTGTCTGTGCTGAAGCATAGGAACATTTCATCTAGGTATATGAAGTGCACGAATGGCTTCAGGCTCCATGTTCTGGTTTCCCCAGATGGATTTAAAAGACTATTTATTTCACCTTCTTGTCCTGAGGCATGATTAGTTACACACCTACTTCATTCCTGACAGAGAGTTTTTCTGCCCTGTTTGTTAAGGACATTCAGTGATGGAGACCTCACAGCTTCCAGATAATCGATCCACAATGCTGTGGTGTGATTCAGATCAAAACTTCACCATGTATTTAGGTGTCCATAGTGCAGGCGTGTCTTCTAATGATCAAGGGTCTAAGCTCCCACTGCAATCAGTGGGGAATCAGTCAATTTTCATTTCAGTATCTGAAGAAGTCATTCTTTCTTCGACTGCTTTGGTTTCTAGGCTCCTGTTTATTCTTGTCAGTGTCATCTTGATTAACCTTTAATTACTGCACATTACTAGGTCCAAAACCTGAAGTTCTATCTTTCCTTACAATTACCAGACTTGAAAGAGACAGAATTAATTTACATCTTTTAGAGTCTTTGCTACCCAAAATAAAGTTTCCTATTCTCACCCTACAATCTTTTGGGCTCATATTTGAGTTGCTCTAAGCAGTTGATTATTTTTTTCCAGCTGTAACATCTCACACTTGTCCCTACTGATTGATTCTCATTTCCTCCACCCCTTTGTTTTTCTTTAGGCAAGACTGGTTTACCAGTTTGCAAGATGACTTTCAGTTCTATTCATGTCAGCTCGTGTACCTGATTTCTCTCTCAGGTTCATATAATCAGCAAACTGAAAAGATGAACTCTTTTTTCCAGTTGTTTACACAACTGATGAATGTATTCATCAGATTCAAGGTAGATTTCCGCAGAACCCAACAAGTGTATTTTTTCTCTTTTGTAATGGTAGCTATTTTATGTGAATTCATATGGCAGTGATTCCATGTTTTCTTGTTTCTATTCCTTGTTAGAAACTTGACAGCATGAACCAAAACCTTTCTAAAATTAACGTTTAGTTTTTGCTATTTATTGTCTCTACACAAAAAGATAACTCTGTCTTGGAAGAAAATTACAGTGGTTTCATATAATGATGTAACTTGGTCTTGCTATTGGTTTAGTTCTTCAGTTCTTAAAGCAGAGATAATTACTAAAAACATGAGATTATTTTAACTGGGAATTTATCAGGTCTTTGTAATTACTTTTAATTTTTGCTTTCCTTGTTCAAAGAAGAAATCTCAGAAATCTTCTCCTTTTATCACTAGTATTAGTATTTCCAGACATCTGCTCATCATTGACCTTTTACAGAGAAACTTAAGAACCACATTAACTTGAGTATCAGATCAAGATTTTCACGATGTTTCTCTTATAACTCAAAGAATGATTTCTTGTTAACCTTGATGTCTCTTACACACTGCACTCCATACTGCTCTTCAGTGCTTCTATATTTCTGCCTACATTTTCATGTTATTTTCTTCCATTTCATATTTATGTTCATCTTTATTATTCTATTTCTTGTTTTTTTTTCTGATTTCAAGCTTTAACCAACTTGTTATTTCATTAAAATGTTCTCCTTTATATGCAATGGAATTGTTTGGTTTTGCCTCTGTTCCAACTTTTTTTAAAGAAATGTCAAGCCTCCTTCAGTCCTTCTCACTCCAATTCACCTTTCCTGGAATTTAACCTAGAAGTTACTTAACACTACTAATGACAGACAATCTTGATGCACAATGTTCTCTCTTACCCTTTTCCTTTTCTTTCTGAATGATCCTCAGTCATTTCCTATTGAAAGTACAGTCATATGCAATTACCTCAAAGCTTTGCTACAGCAATTAAATGTATTCCTGATTCTGTATTAAAGCTTTCAAATCTTTATCTTCATTTCTCATGTCAGTACACAAACAGATAGGATGTTCAGCACACCAATTATTTTATTCTTGTTCCTAATATTATAACCTTCCTGTGATTAGGTCTACCCTCATTTCCATATGGTAAACTGCTTTCTAAGCAGAGTGTTGATGGAAAGCTACCATGCAGAGGTAGAGGATGCAAATCTCCATCTGATAACACCATTTCTGCATTCTCGTACACTGTGTCATTGTGTGACATATCCTTTGGTGAGGGAGCAACACCATCTCCCAGCTTTTTCACCCAGTATCTAGCAGTGCTTCTGTTCCATGAAGTACTATTTCCTCAGAGTCACTCATGTTCATGATTTTGGCAACTCCAAGAAGACATTAAGCTTAAACAACCTTCTGGGCTAAGCTTAGAGCAGTGGTATTTACTATGTTAAAAAGCCCAATATGCTAACACTTGCACTGACAGAGTAACAACCACTGTAAAGAAGTAAGTAACAGATTCTTAGCTGCCATGTCGACCAACATAAATTACATTTGCAATAGCAGATTGCTTGCTTTTCCCGAGGTTTCATTAAATATCTACTGATAGGATTTGACTATTGTTAGCCTTAGGCTACGTTTCCATGGCAGCCTCATTGCTGGTCATTGCATTTCCCCTGCCAGCTGCACATTTCAACTTTCTTCCTTATGAGACTTTCTGTAAAGGTCTTACAGTTTCAAAATCCAGAAGAAATAAATGAAAATAATGCCTTCCTTTGAGATTTATGTGCTGACATTGCTCACAGAAGGGTTCAACTAGAACCAGAAACAAAGAGAGGGAAATGAATGGGAGGATGAGCCTGGAGCATGTTCCATAGAAGAGGGGAAGGACTATGGCAGCCAGGAGCTGCATCTGCCACAGAAATATAGGTTCAAAAACACAGGTTCAGTTGCTGACATTTACAAATCTTGGCCATTGCAGATGTCAGCAGATGCTGCCTGACCTCCAGATGCTGCTCCAGGAGATTATATATACCCCATAGGTCCTGCTGCTGAGCCAGAGTGAATGTCTCAAGATACCTCAGGGTATCTCACGTAGCACTAGATGCGCGACCATCAGCAGCAGGGTTACGATCTAGTGTGCAGAGTGCCCTTGTCACTTCCTAAATTACTTGCTGTCCAAGCTATTGTTGATATTCCCAACTTCCAAATTCCTTTTCTCCACAACATCCACGCACTATAACAGTGCGTGGTCCAACTGACCACGTATTTAGTTTAAAAGAGCTTATAACACAGACGGCAGAATGCTACATTCTCAAATGTATATACTCAATACTGATCACCTGGTGTGGAGATCTTCATGCAAACAGTACTAAACAGTAATTTTCCACTGGTATTCTTGAAACAAAAACATCTCATTTCCCTCCTTTCAGGTATCTTACAATAAGCACTGTGACCACACTCAGGAAATCTTATTTTATATTACAAGTGGATGTATTACAATGTAATTAGTGTCTAAGCAGCAACAATTATAAAGCTGAGACCCATGATCATGTTGTGAGTGCACTTAGAAGAGTGTCTTGGAAAAAAACCAAGCCAAAACACAAAACAAGGAAAAAAAAAAATCATTAGTTTCTAAATGGAACATACTATGACTGAAAATCATCAGAATACTTAAATATAGAGCAGTGACATACACTGGCTCTAAGAAATTTAGATCAGCTTGGTTATAATTGGAAAGAAATAAAGACAATTTTCATGGATTTAGTCACAGCACCCAAATCTTTATTAAATGCACAAAAAATTTCATCACTCATTTTTCACACTTTCAAGGAGCTTGAACTGCGATGTTATATTTTGACTCCTTGTGAATAGTCTATGCTAATCTGTTTTACTTCCTAAATATCTCTCTCCCTTTAATGCAAAAGTATTTTAAGAGCAAAATATGTGCAAATTTTTTCCCAAGTTCTTACCCTCCTCTACATGTCTGATTTGTTGCAACTCTGTGGCCTGCTACTTTATTTCAACCATCAAGCTAAATATAGTCCAATTGTGTATTACTCTATATTTCTGCAATAGTCCTTCACACTTTGCCTGGCTTATACCCCTATGACATTTTGTGGCACCTTTAATCCTTTGTTTGCTCAACTTGTGAGATCTGAGCCTTGATAGCAGGTCATTCCCTAGACAACAGACCTCTAAGGAGTGCTCAGATGTCAGAAGAAACTATTGCTGCTGGTTGTCAGTAACCTTGTACTTTTTTCCACCATTCAGAAACAGGCTGATTTCTGTGTGGCACCAAAACCTTTCCATCTCTTTGGTTGTGCAGTTGAATACCTGAGCTTCTTAGTGTCAGATCACACAATTTAGACCTGTTACATCTCAAGCATTAAGCAGCACATACATACCACTGACTTCATCTTCACAATCCTTTATTTTCTACCTGTAGCTCACACATAAACTGACTGTGACAATGTGGACTCTTTCCTGTCCCATATGCCCGTACCTTTGCAGCTGAGTCAGTTCAGCCAGAAAAAGACACTGGTCCTGAAACACAGCTGGGAAGAAAAGGTGCCATCTCATGAGGCCCTAGACTCAAATGAGGGTTGTGAACTTACTGTGGGGAGTAGGTTCCCATGGACACTTCCCAGCTGTATGATTTAACAGACCACAGCCGTATTTCATGAATTAGGTGTGGATTAAGTATTTTAAATATTTATACTAGATGTTTTCCTATACAACTTTTCTATTTCATTTTTACTGTGTCAACAGTGAATGTTATTTGGCCACAGGCCTTATGTGACCTGAAACAGAGACCACGGGATGTGCAATTCAGATTGAGCATCACTCAGCAAAGTAGCAGAGGAATAGGTCAATACTGAAACTGTGCTTTGTATGCTGCAACATGAGCAGTTAACTCAGGATTGATCTATATATATATAAGCTAAGCAAGGCCAGGGCAAACTCGCTGGTCTGTATTTGAGCTCTGAAACTAACAGTTTCCCCATCAATGACCGGGCAGAGCAGTGGAATACTGCAGGCCAGAAATTCTAACTAGGGCATGAATGCCATCACCCAATCTTCAGGAAGAAACTTCAGTCGGGAGTATTTGGTAGGGTGGACATAAGGCATGCCTGACATTTGCCCACAGAACAAAGAACGGGTCCTAGCCCCTTTTCTCTATGACAAAAGCAAAGGGAAAAATTAATGTCTATTTCCTGAAAACAGAGCGGAACAGAGTAAAATAGGGACTCAAGTAAGGTTATACCATGCAGAGTGTGAGAGCAAGAGAGAAAATATAGCTTTAAATGTTGGAATAATAGAAGAAAATGAAGTTGACATTGTCAATATAGCAGGACTGAAGAGAAGAACTGTGGAAAAAGACAGCTCATTGAGACACAAACACTTATGTTTTCCAGGATATTAAAATTGACTGTATCTGAGCTAGATAAAAAGTGGTGAGCTGCAGAAGGAAGAGATATCTGACTGGCTGTAAATGTTAAATTGATACCCAGATGCCAAACAAGAACTAAAATGAAAAATCCACTAGAACCAACCAGAGCAGATCTAGAGACATAAGGGGAAACAAACAAACAAAGAGATGAGAACTGCTGTGCTGTTGAAATTCAGCTGATACATTAGATACATGCGAAGATACATAGGTTACCTAAACCCAGAGACTTTATTTCTGAAAAGCAAAAAATAATAGGGTTTACAGTAACAGATAAAAGCAGATTTTCCAGAAGCAATAGTGAAGCCAACACTATGAGAAGAGACAAAACTTGAAAGCTGTAACACACAGTATGGTAGTGGTCCCATGGGTCTAACAACATTGTGGTTGATCCAGGAAGACGGCAGGATTCACATGGGGAGGTGTAAGAGAAAATACCTTTGCAGACATTTCCCATTTCTCAATTAAGTGGAAGGTAACTGGTGTTGCTTGAAGAAGCATTTTTGCAAGTTTTGGAGAAAAAAAGAAGAAAAAGTGTTGTTTTATGGAACACTGATGTATAACTAAAAAAAAAGAAGGAAAGAAAAAAGAAAAAGTTGTGGAGATACCAGCAGTTTGTGGACCAATGTTGAACTCAGTATGTTCCCTAGGTCAGACACCCACCTCGGAAAGAGAAGGATGTAAAGCAGTGCTCTTTACTTAATATGCCAAATATGGACACCTAGCTTCTATTATCACCCATATGGCAACTCATCCAGTAATCCTAAATACTAGGAAAAATGAAAAAAACGGCTTTTAAAATTGGTTTTACACTAGTACTGGTAACACTGAGATAGTTATTTCTATGTGAGAACTGTTATATGCCTCTTGATACACACATTTGGTAGGATATGTTCTGTAACTAGAAGGTTATGAACTAATAACTTTACAACTTATTTATCAGGCTCCAGATGATTTTGTCAACTCATCTTTTCTCAGATTTCTGGGGTATTATGTACATGTGAGAGGCAGATTTACTGATAGCAATAAAAGTGTCAAGTACCTGTGACAATCAATATTCACACAGCTTATATCGAGCAAGTGGGAGATACTCTTGAAAAACAGTTTCATATGGATATTATGTTGAATTATTTTGACTACAGTGAATCAAAGTTTTCTGAAGTAGAGCTGTTCATTTAAACCATTCTTAATTAGCCCTATTCACTACGATCTAGCACATGGTTCAGAAGTAACTAGGCCATCTTTAAATTCAGGTAACAACAGTTGTCTTAGCCTTTGCAGTTTCATCTTCATATTATTTAACATCGCTGTTTCCTGCTAGTGTTTCTCCTGAGAAAGATGACGCATTTTGGTAGTAATTATAATTTTGTGTCTGGTTTAAGTTCTTTAGTTAGATGCATATAGCATTTCAAGAAGAGAATAATGGCATCTTTACATCCCTGGTAACTGATGCCAGCTTTCTGTACAGTGGGCACACAGTCAGGTCTGGCCTTTTTTTGAGGCTCTAGCTCATTCCTGCCTTGTCCTTGTCTTTGTAGAAGCCGTGTTATGGTTTGGGCAACTTTCTTTCCCACTCATCACCCTACCTTAGCTGTCTACATGACAAATAAATAGAATCATCAAATGGTTTGGGTTCGAAAGGACCTTAAGGTCATTCAGTTCCAAACCCCAAGCCTTAGGGTAGGGACTCCTTCCACTAGACCAGGTTGATCAAAGCCCCAACCAGCCTGGCCTTGAACACTGCCACGGATGGAGCATTCGCAACATCCTTGGGCAGCCCGTTCCAGTGTCTCACCACCCTCACAGTAAAGAACTTCTTCCTTATATCTAACCTAAGTTTCAGTTTGAACCCATCACTACTTGTCCTTTCACTACAGTCCCTGATGAAGAGTCTCTCTCCAACATCCTTGTAGGCCCCCTTCAGATACTGGAATACTGCTCTGAGGTTTCCATGCTGGCTCCCCTTCTCCAGTATGCTCCTTATGTGATGTAAAACTGGCTTTAAATGCATACAATCCTAAGCTAACACAATACAAAGACATTTCTTCTCCAGAGTTCAGCCATGTGCCAGCCAGCTTGCTTCTTCTCTGATTCCTATTAAAAGATTCAGCACAGAATATGACAGGAGAGTGTTAGAAAATGCCTGGACACTCACAAAGTTGCTCTAAATGAGCCTTCTCTGACTACTCTTTGTCCACACATATACCAATATCACCAGATGACAAACCAACAAAGAAGTAATCATTATCATCGCTGATGCCATACAATATTTAGTAAACCAGCCTCAACACAAATCTTATGCTTCTTGGTAATGAAGGTGAAGACTAAGCTACATAAAAAAATGAAAAAGAAAAAAAACCCACCCAAAATGACTGATTAGCAGAAAATAAAGCACTGTATGGTTGTGCAGAAGACAGTTGAAACGCTAATGTGAAAAATCCGGTCATCAGAAAGCACTGGAGTAACTGGACTAGGAACGTGGCCAGTACTATACACAGGACCCGCAATGCAGAGGCTTCTTCCTGGAAATTACAACGTAAGTTATGGCCAACAGGAAAATAATAACAGAAAGCCAGTGTTTTGAAGAATGAGGGCTATTTCTTAGAAGAAAATGTCAACAGGAACTCTTTGGTTTTCATTCAGTCAAGGGCTTTTCATAGAAAATGGTTGTTTTTCTTTACTAGATGAGAATGTAACTTCTAATAGAAATGTCCTCATAGGAATATCTAAGGAATGATAATGGATTTATCTCCATTTGAAAACTGCCCTGGGTACCTAAAGAACTTAAAAACCCCTAAACTTGTCCCAACATGACTGACCTTAGATTATATGGAAAACAAACAGCAACAGAGCTTTTTCCCGATCCCTTGAGTAGCAGTTTAGCTACTGGCCTCTTTAGAAACATCATTTAGAAGAGGAAGAACCTTTCACTTGCTTACTATAGGGTGAAACCTTATTTCCTAATGTTAGAAACTTTCCGTATGAATTTACTAATCAATGCACCGCACTCACAGACACACAAACACAGCCTCACAAATTATACAGAAATAAGAGTATGTTTCAAAGAGTTATAAAAATTATTATTCTGTAAATAAGTAAGTCTCAAAGTCTCTCTGGCAAGGGAAAATTAACCTCTAGGGAGTAACCACTTTGGAAGGAAACTTCTGTGTCAAGTGAAAGAACAGAGAAGTAGCTGTCTCTTCAGTCCAAACCTCCTGAGTTTCCAAGTTGGCTTTTAAAACCTCAAGCACAGCACCAACAGTGCACTGGTGAACCAGACCATCCAGTCACTTCCACCCACTTAGATCCCATTTATTCCTTCATAAAAGGAGAGACTACAACATTCTCAACTTTGGCGGCTGGTGGATATTGACTCTGGTGCAGTAGCTGACTCATTTATATTGTATTAAGTAAGTGTCTCACAAGAATATCAAGGTTAGTCCTATCAGAATTTGCTTGAAGGGAAGGAAATCTCTCCCTAATAGTATTTCTTTTTTGCATTGTTTGGTACTTATTTGCAGAGAGAAATAATTTTTAATAAACCTTGGTTAAATGCGCCTTCTGTATTGTGCCTTTTTCTGCTTTCTACTCACCTGGAATCACAGAAACATAGAATGGTTAGGGTTGGGAAGAACCTTAAGATCATCTACTTCCAACTCCCCTGCCATGGGCAGGGATGACTCACACTAGGCCATGTCGCCTATGGTTTAAACATTGACAACTCTTACTTCTCATTTCCTAGACTAGACTCTAGATGCCACCAGAATTGTGCTTTGTCTTCCAGACTGCACCAGTATCTTCATGACCTCTAATGAACAACACTCCTTCACCTGTTCAGTAGCAAAGCTGTTTCCATGCCACCTTACACTTGGCACCTGTTAAAGGATCCTGTTCTCAGAAGCATACATGAGAAAAGAAGAAAAGGTTTAGACTGGATATAAGGAAAACACTTTTCATCACAAGGACCATCAAATAGCAGAAAAGGTTGCCCAGACATATTGTTCTGTTGCTCAACTTTGGAGATTTTCAAGATCACAGTGAATAAAGTTCCGCGATAGCGGACCATGCTTCAAGCAGGAGATGGACTGGATATTTTAGTGAGGTTTCTTCCCAGCTGAATTTTACTGTGATCCTACAAATGAGGGTCACTAAAACCAATGGACTAACTTCAGAATTCTTCTTATTGACACTGCCTATTTTCCATGAGGATAAAACAATCCCTTCATCTAAATTTACTGACTATTTTGAGGCCAGCTCAGTGATAAATCTCTGCATTTTTTCTGTTGGGGGCTGATACACATGATAATTTGCTAGTACCTGTGTTGGAGTATATATTTTCGTATTGCCCATCTCATGATAAAAGTCATATTGGAAAAATCTAGGATGAAGCAAGACATCATGACAGCCAGTGATGAAAGACATGAAGCGTTATTGAAGTACTGACTGGAACAAAGAGGTCCAAGATGAATTCTTACCTCTATTATACCCCTCAAGCATGATGCCAGTACAGATGATTTTAAATGCCTCTACATTTCATATAGCCACCTGTCAGTTTTACAGAGACTCTTCATACAGATTATCTTTCCCTACTTGTTTGTGCAGTATGTAGCACACTAAAGTCTGCCCTGGTCCTGTCTGAGCACTGCAATACTCAGAGCCAGAAACCAGGGGTAGAAGTGTCTGGTTCATGTTAATACAAAACCTCTGAAATATTAATGTGACCCATCAGTCTTTTCTTGTTATATTACCACATTTCTGATGGAGAAGAGTTTAAAAATATCAAAATAGCAGTAGTAGATTGATAGCTGTTAGTGGTGTTTAGACGCTACAGTTGTGAGTGCTACAGAAAAAAGACAGAAGGGTAAATAGACAGGTAGAGGATAAGATGGCCTCAGTCTATTCCTATTATCTAAGAACAACCAGAATTATAACTGATCTCAAAATACTCTTTAAAATTCAACAGAGCCTTTTTTTCTTCTATTTGATCTCACAACATAAAAGTATATTAATCCTAGATTAGATAACACTATCATTAGTGGTGATATACCAGAATTGTACAAAAAAATCTGTATTTCAGCATTTTCTATTACTATCTCTCTGTAGTTTTCCACAGTGAATAGAAGAATAACACCATTTTCCCTCCTGAGGCTTGAAACTGGGAAAAGGGTCATGGAGTTTTGTGACCTGGAGGTGACATTAATTATTATTAGAATCAGAGAAGTGCACTGATGGGAAAAGGGATGCTGTAATGTAATTCCAAGATCAGCACCTTTCTTAGATCTTTTTAGACACCCTCAACAGTTTTTTTTCCTGGCTCTGAATCTCTCACTGCATCCTTTTAGCACTTCACTCTGTATCATCCATCAGAACACAGACCAAACCATTTTCCTTCTCCCTTACTTCCCTCTGGATGACCCTGCTTTTCTCTACCTCTATGGAGTATGACTCCTAGGAATTCCTACTGGGTTCTCCCTGTGAAAAAATGATCTTTAGCAGGCATTTGGACATACATGGGAACCCCTCACTTAAACATTACTCTTCCTTTATGAAGTCCACAATGGACAAGCACCTATTTGTATCCTTCTTAAAAGAAGGATCTAAGGATCCTACTTCTTTAGAAGGATCTCAAGGTTGCCCAGAGAAGTTGTGAGTGCCTCACCACTGGAAACATTCAAGATCAAGTTGGATGGGCGTTTGGCCATCCTCATCTCATGAAAGATGTATCTTCCCATGGCAGGAAGTTGGAATAAATGATCTTCAACCACCAATGATCTTTGGTTGTTAAAATGATCTTTGCTTCCAACCAAAACCGTTGGATGATTCTATGATTTTCTGCATTTGCAACTTCAACCACAAAATACTTTGCTGTTTACTGAGTTATGTTGATCCTTTGCCTATAACCACATTAAAATGGCACTGAGCAGGGTACTAAGATATTTCTTGTTTGTGGGTTTCCTGCAGTGTTTAATGAACAACATTAAACCCTCAAGGAATTCAGCTTATCCGACAGGGAAGCATGAGTTGAAAAGGTAAACACCACATCTAATTGGGGACCTGCATATCAGCACTGCTTATTTGAAGCCCTCTAGCACAGTTTTCAGTCAGTGCATAGATTATTAGAGTGCTCTTCACTGCTGCATCAGTTAGGGAAATTCAAAGTGTTTCACATAAAGAACAGTCTGTAGCCTTCTCTCTATGTATGTGTCCTTGGAGTAACAACTAGTGCTGATCCATCACCTGTTTGGAAACAGAACTCCTCAGAGTCCAGTTTAATGAGCTGCATATGCAATACCCGACTAAAAACAAATACATTACTTTTTGTACTTGGAAGTAATCTAATATCTTGCTTCTTTGACCTATATTCCATGTGTGTTGTTTAGTTCATCCTGTACCAGAGCCAAAGCCTGCGGTTAGTACTTCATTAATATGCATCTGTTAGACTCTCATTTGCACTTCAGTTAAAATCTCCAGATGCTGGAGATAAGTAGATCCATGAAACCAATTGCAGTGCATATTCCAACCTGCAAAACAGTAGCATACTTCTCTGAATAGGACAATATCCAGTTAAGAGCTGTCATCCCTCAGCACTTGAAAAGTAAGTTACACTGTTTTAAAGTGGTACTGTGGATAATGACAGATGGGAAGAGGGAGAGAGAGGGACAAAAGAAGTAAGGAAGGCAGGACTTTAGTCAGAAGTGTGTGGACATTAACATATTTTTGCTAGGAACAAAATAACATCCTAAACCTAAATTCCAATTAAGTAATTTCTATTAAGATTGCAGTTATTCAGCAAAACAGAACTAACCCTTTGAGTTATGCAAGCAAACACTTTTTTGCCTTTTTTTCTTTTATTTTTTTTAACAGGGCTTCAAGCCTTTTTTCAGTGAGAGAGGGTTTAATGAGTCTGGGACCTTTGGTGTGCCTAAGGGAATAACTATTTTGTTAATACAGCTGATTTTTGTTGTTATTACTGGAAAAGTATCTAACAATTTCAGGAATGGATTAAGGATTCATTTTTCTGTGTATTGCACAAACACAAGAAAGAAGGAGTTCTTTCCCAGATCTTACAGAGTCAAACCTAATGGGTACAGTCAAAGGTGCGGAGATAACAGATTCTCACACAGAAACACGGCAGTGATTACAACATACTGAATGGCCATCTCCTCTCTTTGAGCTTCCTGATGAAACAGTCACTACAAAATAAAAGTCTCATACTATGCACTTAGCTATTTCCCAGGTAATAAGTTTAATTTCAATTTAAGACACTGCAGAAATAACTTGAGGAATTACGCTTCATCCACATTATAATTTTGATTAGGACCAGTAGTATGATTTTGAAAGGAATCCTCAATTCCTATTCAGCTCACAGTAGCTGGAGTTTTTGGAGAAAATGAAACTAGAAGCTCTGCTCCAGGTTTGAACATAATGCACCTAATGGATTAATATATATGCCTAATATATAATAATGGATTAATAATAGACATAATAGTGGATTAATAAGAGACAAGTTTCCATTGTTTAATCAGAAACTTTCACAGATGTTCCTCATATGCAGGAATGTTCAGTCTTCATAAGAATCACAAAATCATATAGGTTGGAAAGGAATCCAGCCTCCTATAGATCAGCCTCCTTCTCAAAATAGAGCAATTCAACACTGAATTCAGAGGATGTTGTTCAGTGCTTTATCCATGGCTTCATTTTCTTGATCATCTCCTTGTATTCCAAGGCTGCAACTAAGTCCCCTCTGGAGTTGACATTTTCCAGGCTGAAAGACCATTCCTGTCAGCCTCTGCTCATACGGCAACTGGTTCAGTCCCCAGTAACCTCGGTGGCTCTCTGATGAACTTGCTCCTCTGCTTTCCTGTCCTGAATGGACCCTTGCTCACAAACTTCATTGCCAAATTGGGACCAGCAAGTTCTGCTAATATACTCAGCACAAGCCCATTTCTACCCCACAGCTTCTTTCTCCTCCTTTCACTTTCCCTCAGTATGTAATAGTGTTTCCAGCTCAACACTCACAAAAGAGACAAAGAAGACTCAAGATGGTTGCCTAAATGCAGTCACAGTGCCATTCCGAATGCCACAGGGTCTTTTTGCTTCATCTCCAGCTGTTCTTTCAGAAAGGTGCTGGTGACCTGTAGGTCCTTTGTCATATCACTGATACAACACGGATGTCAGAGATACTCTAAAGTGTCTTAGGCAGAACCAGATGCCTTTATTTAGAAACTAAACTGAGGCTCCAGAGATCCAATCAGTCTTTAAACTTTCTGCCTTTTGTCCTATGAGACCACTGAACTGATGGATGCTATTGATATAAACTGAGCAAAATCTCCTCTGAGGTGGGATTAAGTAAAGCTGGCCTTTTCCCAGTGAGTTATGGCTCTTGCTTTCTCACAGCTTGCTAGGCCATCTGCGAGTAGGTATGATCCTTTCATAAAAAACTTTTGCAAGTAGAAACTCCTGTCATTTTAAAATCTCTTTTTAAAATCAGTGTTTTCTGTTTCTCTATCATTAACTCTTTCAAGGAAAAGAAGGATGACTTTTCAAATCAAAGGACAGCCTGCAAGTCTGTCTATCTGGATATTAGGTGGTTGTTAGGCAAAAGTTAGTAAGAAAGATGCTGAGCCTCAAAACTGTGAGATGGAGTAATAGTCCTAGTGCCTTTAAATTAAGCTACAAGAAATGCATGTGCCTGTTTGGTGCAGAGAAGAAAAGCAAACTGGAAAGCTGGTGTGAGAATTTGTTGTGCAAAAGGAGTAAAGTAGCCTTCAGAGGCAATTCTCTGAGAGGGGAATATAGAGCTGATCAGACATCAGACAACCCCTGCAAACCACACCACCAATACTGACCGACTGCGCTCTGCCCATCACTGCAAGATTCAGCAGGTCATTTTGAATATGCTGTTTGAAAGCAGGAGACAGAAGAGCACTAAGCAGCAGCTTGAGTCAGAGTTTCAAGAGCAGATGAAGGAGAGGGACATGTGATAGGAAAGATCCTTTACATATATATAAAAAGTGAAGAGACGTCAGAAAAATGTCAGGATTTCTGGTGGCTTTTCCAAAGCTATTCTTTGATCTGCGCAAGGCTGATCCCTCTCTTAACTCTTTTAGCAGCCTTTCTCCATTTGGATATTTCAGCAAGGCAGTTATCAGGCATTTCTTCCAGGAAAGTTATTTTTGTATTCACTCCATGCTGTCAGGTGACTGAGCAAAATTCTTTAGCATATTGATTACTACTTGTTAACCCTATGGTTTGTTTTCCCCTCCGTCATTCATTCTTACAATAGACACTCTATTTTTTAATCCATATACATATTCCAGCAATGTCTCGTACACTTTTATTGTCTCTACAAGCTACATTTACTAGATAGATGGGGTATCACAGAGACAAACAACTATATGTTTAATACCTTTTGTTTTTCTTTGACATCTATGCATAATTGGCAATGATACAGACTTCCAGAGGAACTTAAAAATGTGGGAAAAAAAGCTAATTTCTAGGTTTAGTCAAGCAGCAACTTCAAAAATTCACTTTCTAGTGTAGTTTTACATTAAAAAAAGTCATAGCCCCTTTGAGGCTTCAGTAATTCTCCAATAACACCAACTAAACTCTAGTTCAAGGTTCCTTTTCAAGCTTATCCTCTTTCAGACCTCTTTTCTCTGAAAGCTGTTCTAAAACGCTGTTTTCTATCCCAAAGGCTGAATTATACTTTGGGCTGGGTTCAGAGCACCAAAGCTCCTGCAGAAGGTTATGAATAGTTGACCTGTGGTTCCTATTCCTTTGTCTGGTAACACAAATCCAGTAGCTGCAGCAAGGTGCAGCCTAGAAATCAAGCCTAGTGGCTGGTGATGCGAATAGAAGAGTCAACTCAGGGCTGCAGGAAAATTAATGTCCAAATTTCAGTGTGACAATGACATGATACCCTACTTCACATTGGGATAAAAAATTAATAGTACTGAAGTATCCAAGCACAGACTGATTCTGTAGCAGAATAAGGCCATATATATAGATGCGTATATGTATATGTGTATATATATATGTGTATGCATGTATATGTATATGTTATTTATCTAACAATAATAGAAGAAGAGCCTCCTCACTTTCTATAAGCCAATTTGTCTTAGAGATGAAATCACTGCTGAGAATGTGTCTTGAAATTGGACATTCAATCTATGCTTGCTCTCTTGGGAGGGGAATTGAAACCTCTGTGGTTAGGATACTTTGAGGCATCTCTGATCTCCACAGTTAAGACAGGAGCTATGGGTGTCTGGGGCTGCTCATTAAAACAAGACAGCTTTTTAAAATCCTGGGTTTTAAAATAAACTTCCCTTTAACTCCCTGATGCCAGTAGATTTCTCCCTTATGTAAGTCCACTAGCAGCTCAAAACCAGTAACTATGTAAGCATGAAAATGACTGCCTGCAAATAAAAGCCCCAGAAACAGGACTTGAGCTTGGTACATCACCTCCACTACTTGATTTCTGGGGGAAAATACCAGCTCCTGCATGATGTTAACCTGAATGTCTGGCTTTAACACTTGAATTTTCATGATCTTCATAATCAGCACTTGAGTCCTGAAGGGGCTGTAAGGACTTAAAAATCAAGGCTTCAGGAGAGCTGCAACTGTGCAGTGTGTGGGGTAGCCTCCTGTTTATCCCGCCTCATCACTGCATGCTGGAGCATTAAGCTGCTGCCGCTCTCTCCAGATTGATGGCAGAGGCACGTGACACTTCTTCAGAGTCCACTTGTGTTAATCAAGATAAATATTCTTCTGCAAGATGCAGCTGGCACTCAACGAGGCCTAGAAGAGACATCATCTGACTTGAGGAGGCTGATTTTGCTTCATGTTACAAGGAACTGGGGTAAAGCTTTTAGTTCTGTGTCAATGTCTTTAAGCAGTAGCAATCTGGAACTCCTGCTCTCAGCAAACTTGTTTTATAATCTCTGTGCTCATGTAGCAGTATATACGACTGCAGCTTTGTGGGTTAAACTCACTGTGCACTATGAGCTTTTTGCACGTAGGAGCAAGCGCACATGGAGAGCTGTGCTTAGGGAAAGTTTCATCAAATACAATTGCTCCCTTCTTTAAAAAATAGGAAGGTATGCATGACCTGAACCTTGCTCAAGCTAAACAAATTATCAATGGAAGTGTCCTCTTAGTGCTGTGCTCTTACTTCTTGAAGTGGCAATATTTTAGCTCATGGCAAATAACTAAAGCGGTTTACAACTTGTCTACCCAATGCCTGCCTGTCTCCTTCTTCCTGCCCCCATATCCAGTTTTCTAAGCATCATGAACAAACATTAATGTAGTTCACATTTCTTTGGAAAGAGGAATCACTTTCAGACCTCATTCATCAGTCCACTCCCTATTTCTTCTTCTAACCATTATGAAACCTTTAAGATGCAGCTATCACTGTGCTTTCTTTCACGAATCACCTTTCAACTGTTTTGAAAATCTAAGTCATGAGGATTACCATCATCTGAAATTCCTAAGTAGCTGGGAGAAAAAGCCCTGGCCAGAATAGCAGGAGGAGCAAGCAGATCTTTTGTTCTCTAATATAACTGGGCATCTAGAGCACAAGAAGGGTAAAAAATATACCCAAATATTGTGAAACACAGAATCATAGAATGGTTTGGGTTGGAAAGGACCTTAAGATCGTCAAGTTCCAACCCCCTGCCATGGGCTGGGATGGCTCACACTAGACCCTGTCACCAAAGGCTCTATCCGACGTGGCATATAACATATTCTGTTACATCTTGAAATTGCACCCAACTTCCCATTTTTCTTCCCTCTCTCCTTGCAAACAAGACCCCTCCAAAAACCACACAAAAATCAGTACTTCAGATATGCAGTCGCTGAAGGTGATTGAAACAAGTTATTTTCCTCCAGTGTTAAAGTCTGTGTGAACAGTGACGTTATCAAAGGTTAAGTAACTGTCTTCTCATCTGTGAAATCAGCTGTGCAATGGTCCATCGGGTGAGTAAAAACCCACCTGATCCTTTCCATTCCTCTAATTGAGAAGTTGTTGTCCCATTTGATGGTTTTATTTTAAATTATGTAAAGATGCCATTTACTCTTTACTGGTACATGAGAAAAGGAAATTCAGCACATGCTGTCGCACCAAGCAGGACCATCTTAGTTGAAACTACTTGAGCAAAATTTGCATTTGGCAGACATAGCTGCATTTTGGGGCATTGATGCTTTATTTGTTGTTACTGTTTTCTTAAGGTTTCTCTGCAGACTGAATTGCTTTTTAGGATTCACACAGCTTCCACAGTAATCTGCCAATGCTGATGCAGAGCCATTTTTCCTCTTCGGAGCCTGTCTGTAGTCCATTCTAAAAATAGAGAGTGCCAAGTGATCAAGAGATTTATTTTAAAGAGAGGATTTATTTCACCATTATTCCAGAATGTTTAATTTTATATGCTCCAGCTTTGAATATAGTAGTTAGTCAGATAATGCCTTGAACTAACTGAAGAGAAATTCCATGCCATTTGACACAATGATCAGCAGTCATCATGTCAAAAGAGGAGAAGGGGTTCAGGGATCCTAGCATCTTTTGCTCAGGGACTGGGATTTGGTCTACCCATGGGAGATTTTGAGTAACTGTTTTTGAATCTCACATCGTTTGGGAATCAAGGCTTGGCTTGATATAGTGAATGGGACATCATCCAAAACCTATGTTTTGTCTTCATTTGAGGCGTATTTGATATGTCAATGCTCAACCTGCTTTTGAGATAGATTTTTACAGGTAGAGTTATCAGCATCATTGAGGACAGTTCTCCATGAACACCTTTCCACAGAGAAAGAAACAAGATGAAAAGTGAGCGTGGGACCTAGTATATTAGAGCAGTAGAAAGCAAAGGACAAGAGTTTAAAAATTTAAGATCTTATTATATATTAACTGAAATAAAGTTTTGGAAATTATCATCATCCATCAGTGCTGTCAGAGGGAATATAGATGGTAACTTAAATACAAATGAGTCTGTTGTTCTCCAGACTCAATCAGAGAAGTAATAAATAGCACTGATTCATTCTCTTAATTCCTAAAATAGCTAAAATTAATATCACAAGAGTGAACCAAGATGTTCTTATTCTTCTGGGTAACTTTGAGGGACACAATGGCGGTGAATGAAGCACTTACCATGCCCATCTGTCATATATTCAGGAACAGCTGAAGCTCAGTTACAAGCAGAATTCAAATTCAAATTATATTGTTCAGTGTCTTTACTGACATTCATACAGACTCAGTAAATGAGGTCTGCCATCAGTCCCTTAATAAATTCTCTGCCTTGATGTTTCCCTCTTTAACTGCAGTCATGTCCAACTCATAAACATGTACTTGTGCTACCTAAAATTGTGTATGGCACAAAGTTTCTTCACCAGAACAGCCTCTGATTTGGGGTATATCTGCTAGCCCACCCCCAAAGAAGGTCCAAGCTCCTTCACACACAGGAGACAAGACTATAACTATGCTAGGGAGAGCACAGGAAATGTACCTCGGCACTGAAACATTGGTACTGGTAGATCAACCCTCCACACAGTTTGACTTGCTTCTACTAGCAGTGTCACCATCAATTCCCAAATAGCATTCAGGACTTAGCACAGCCCATGGACTACTAAAACTGAACAACTTGGATTAGAGAACATGATTCTAGAGAACGGTAAATGTTTAACAGGACAGACACAGGTTGTTCCATGAGGGCTGGCATGGCTGCCAGAGAAGAGTATTGATCAAGACTGTTTGGTTTACTCAAATCTTTTAAAGTCATTTCACTGTTTTCAGAGGATATGGAGACAAGTTGTGAATACAGCAGAAACACTGCTAGCTCTGTGGTATGTATAATGGCACCTATGTAGTATTGAGTCAAAGGCTTTCTTGGTATTCTCTGTAGTGACTTAAGTGACTGGAGTTCAGGTAAGTGAAATCATTGTATTATCTATCCTGTATTTCCTATTTTTTTGCGGGTTTTGATTTGTTTTGTTTTGTTTTGTTTTTTGTGGGGTTTTGGTTGGTTGGTTGGTTAGTTGGGTGTTACAAACACCCAAGAAAAAGAGTTTCTTATGTACTTCACATTATGCCACTGAAGCCGGCCCTGATTTCACTGGCAGCACAGTTAGACCATAGTGCTGAACAGCTATGAACATCTCATTTTGGATACCTCAGTGGCATCTTGTTTGAAACAAACTTATTTTCTCTGACTGATTTCCTCTGCTGTTTTTCCAAAGGACGCAACTTTGAATCAAATGAGCCTTGTAAAGGAAGAGATAAACAAGTTAACAAAGTTTTTCTGTCAACATGAATGGACATGAACTGCAGTTGCCCCTATCTTTATCACTTTTTATATCTAAATGATGCTATACAGCATATTTTGTCTTTCCATTTTTACCACAAATTCTGTTTCCCAAAATTTCATAGAAACTGAAGATATTTTAATAGAGGAGAAAAAAGAACCCAAACCAAAGTGTTAGGTTTAATCAGCCTTGCATGTATATTTTTCTGTTCTGTTAAATAAGTGATAGTGTTTTTCTCTAGGCTAGTGAATAAAATGCATATTTATTTTAGTTGAATTTTTGTTAGCATAGAAGGAAAAGTGACCACATATTCGAGCAAGGTTATGGCAGTGGTTACTGTGAAAGCAGGTTTCTTTATCTAAAGTAATCTAAATTGGAGCAAGGCTGTAAGTCAAATAACAAAGGATCCTGACATAGCTGTGGTATACTTAATTTCTTTTCTCATTAAAGAATGATACAGTGTCCTTAAGAGACAGTCATTTTCTGAGTATCTCAGGGGATCAGATTAATATGGAACTAGTAGTAAAGTGCTTAAATGGACTCAATCAAGACCAAGTGAAATACATCCTAGGATTATTAGAAAGATAGAAGGAGAAATTACAAAACTCTATTAGTGGAGAGATCTGTCTTCTTATACACTATGGAAAAAAAAGGGAGAGGATATAAAGTAACCTTTTCTTTCTCCTTGTCAACTCTTCACCAGTTTACTGAAAGACCTTGGGATGTGGGATATTCGTTTTTTCATATACTTTTAAAAATAACCCATGGACAATGCATTTCTGTTTATTCTGACTAAAATATGAGCAAATCAGATAATCTCTTTGTACCAAAGGTTCTCTCCTTGTTAAGCAGCACTAATGAAGTTTACCTATCACTCAGAAGAGTGCCATGAAGACGTTAGCAGGATGGAAACGGTACATAGGCCTCACACCAGCTGTCTGATGCATGTAAATTTTGCCTAGCTGTTTGTAAAGCAGTGTGAGTGCGGATGGAGGGCAGTATGCCAGGCACAGTTATGTTTAACACTTCAATTAGAAAATAGGATTTGAATTTCACAGAATGAAGTCTGCTGCTGTACGAAGGCCACATGTTCTTACACTTCCTCTGCAGAGCAGACCCATACATTGTTACAGCAATATTATCAACTATTATTGATGGTTGCATTAGAAGAAACATAACTACAGCTTTATGGCCACAACTGCAGCAGGGAACTACTAGTTTCCCTAATTTTTTTTTTCCAACCCACATTTTTTCCACTTTAATGAACTTTAGACCATCTTCCTTCCATCCCAAATTGCTTTTGTGTCTCTTTTTGTCCTTCATTCTAGTATAAGCCAGGGACAATGCCACTGTAGTGTAAAATCATAACCAAAATCCATAAAAATGCTTGAAAGCAATTCCAGTAAGCAAGAGTGGGATGAGAAAGTTCTTATCAACCACCTCCTTGAGAGCTTTGCTACAAAATGCCATCCTTCCCTGTTTCACAAGTCTATAAACCCTCTCACTAACCAAATTCCATTTGTTCTCCTCTGTGCCCTTTAATTACCCAGTACGTTCCCATTAACTTAATTACTTAAGTGCTTTTCCCTCCCATGCTGTTGGATGTACAGATGCTATGTGTATAATACATTAAACCTGCATAATTGACTTACATTTAAGTGTCACCAGTTGTGTAATGTTCTGTGTTTGTGTTGTATTCATGACACCGTGAAGAAATGAAATGCTTTGTGTTAGTAAACAGAGCTCTGTTTATTGCTGCTCAGAGTTGGAGCAATTTTGGGGAAAAAAGAACACCACTGCTATTAAAAAACACGGACCTGTGGAAACAGAAGCAGTGATAACTACTCAATCATCTGCATTAGCATCATCTTAAACTGCGAGCTTTTCTGCTAAAACCATAGCAAAACATTGAGGACGTATTCTGAGACTGACATTTGAAAGTGTAGCCACTTATTTAGTCAGGCAAGAAACCACATCTCTAAAGAAGCTCAACGGAATTCAGACATTACTGGCTGTGTATTTCTTAATTACTCAAGGTCCTGAGTGGCCTCCTGAAAATCAAACCAACCACAAATACTTACAAGGAAGAAAAAAACAAACCAGCAGCATCTGAATCACTTTCCTGAGATTTGTCATTACTTTCTATTTACCTTACCCAAGCATTGGGATTAGGTGTAAAGTGTCCAAACAAAGCCAGAATCAACTGTAAGGCCTTCTGGTAGCCGAGAACATCCAATACTATTTGTACATACCTTCACAATATTTCTTAATGGAACAAATGCAGCAAGTTTGTCACCTGAAGTCAGAAGCTAGCAGTCAAGTACATCTAGCAAGGCCAAAATGAGTCAGGGGAAATTTCCTTCCCAGACAGATCATCTCTGTGCATTTCCTCTAGGAAGAGTTGCCTTAAAGGCACATTGATCCAGTAACAGTTGGATAACCCAGGTATAGCAATGACTTTCCTCTCCTACAGTGCAATCAGTCACCAGATACCTTTGACAATGAAATAGTTAGGGTCATATTGGGACACTGTGTAGACTTAAGCTTGTGGGAATTGAAGAAAACCACCAGTATCCTCAGAAGTAAAAGGAACATTGATCAAAACACCATGTATTACATTTTTTGCTTCTACTTTGTATCTTCAAATTGAATACTGATTGAGATTAGATCTATACAGCAAAAAAGAATACATGTCTGTAGCTAAGCTAGCTACACCACACTTGGACAGCTAGCTCAATAAACTTAACAAAGCTTAATAGATGAGTCATCTAAAGCAGCCACTGGTCAGAGAAACTGTACATAGAAGCTGTAGTCTATAGTTTACTATATAAGTAAGAAGTCTACTGCCAATCGTGGTCGACAGCAAAAGTGCAGATATTTAAACTGTAGATATCATGCTCAATTCTGTAGTCGTACGAAATGCTGTAGTTATCCCACTTGACTTCTATAATACCGCAGCATTCCTATCAGTCTTGTGTCATATGCTAGCTTGTGTCTTGTGCTAACTACATGCAGACAGCTCCAACTTCAACAGGGGAAGTTCAGGTTAGATATAAGGAAGAAGTTCTTCCCTGTGAGGGTGGTGAGGCACTGGAACAGGTTGCCCAAAGAAGTGTTAAATGCTGCATCCGTGGCAGTATTTAAGGCCAGGCTGGACAGAGCCTTGGGTGGCATGGTCTGGGATGAGGTCTCCCTGCCCATGGCAGGGGGCTTGGAGCTAGATGATCTTAAGGTCCTTTCCAACCCAAACCATTCTATGATTCTCTGTTTTTATTTGATTTTTGATCTGTCTGATGTGGGAGAGATTAGAAATGATTTAGGTAATTCAGATCTCTGAGTGTGTCTTAATCCAAACCTTAAGACATTACTCAAATGGGCATCTCTGAAACATCTCTGAAGAAATGCATAAACATGCCATGAGCAGCAGGGTTTATGAAGCCCAGGTTTTGGGCAGTAAGTCCCCATAGCACCCACATTGCAGTACTCCCACAGGTGCCCTCACACCATGTCTCACACTTACCTGCAATGCCTCCAGAGTCCATGAACAGCCTCCTATCCTTCCCCAGTACATCCAGCTCCTGCTATTGATGCCAGGCCCCTTCATCATAGTCTCTCCAGTTTATGCCATGTACCTGATGTCATTCCACCTGCTTGTTTTGGCTTGAGTTCTGTGATACTTAACAAGTTTGTCATTTTTTCAGTGGCTGATGGAATTAATTATTCTCCTAAGGCAGTATTTCACCTGCCTGTTTCTATTTGTATGCTGGTATGGTCTTCAGGGATATATGTTTTCTTCCAACACATAAATCTGGCTGAAAATTAAAAACCATGCAGGAGAAATAACTGTCTTTGTATGATTAGTGACCCTGCATATTTTTCAAGAGGTTCACCATATTCCCAGCAAGCAGGAGGTAAATGAGAATAAGGAGAGAATAACAGGTCTTCAATACCAACTGTAATAGGTTCTTCCTTAGTTTGATTTTGATCAGTCTGTGAAAGGTTAACATATTTCATTCTTCACTCCTCTAAAAACTTCTAGGACTGTGGGGAGAGCGCAAAGAAACATTAGACAAGGGGTGTAATACTTCAGTGTTCGGTGAAGCCTTGGGAAGGGAAACCTGCCCCACATGCTCTGGAGAGCAGCCTGTGGACACTTTGATTTTCGATGGAACATTTTCTAGCTTTAGACTGAAGAGGCAGATTTTATCCTTCTGTTGTAAGCTGATTTTGTATATTGTGGATGCACGAGTTGCATCAATGTAATTAATATTGAAATGAGGGTTTTTTAAGAAATTGGGTTAATTTGGCTATTTGAGGATTTCTCTGTGTGGGTTGTAAAGCAAATACAGGGAATGAGGTTCCAGATTCTCACATGATCCAGCTCATCCACAGCTGTTAGCAACATCCTTTGGGAGCAGCTAAAGCAGGTTAGAGCAGGCTGCTCAAACTTTAACTGGGAAATGAATAGCAATACAGATGGCATGAGAGCAATGAACTGAAAACGTAGCCTTAAAATCATTCTTTTTTTCCATTATTTAGGATCTCTTATAACCAACATTGTTTTCATCATAGGATCTCTTATGCTTTTAGATTTTAAATGTTTTAAAATTTTCACTGTATTAGCTGAATGTGTTATTTCTTATCACTTTTCATGTAAAAAAAATATATCACGCCAGAAAACCCCAGAGCATCAACTACCTGCAAACTCTTGAGTTTCTGAAATCATGCAAAACCCTTGGCACTTCTGAAGGATATTCTGAGATATACAGCCATAAACTCATGGATAGGGAGAATCAGTATCACAGGTATTTACACAAAGTGCTGGACATACTGGACTGGTTAACTCTTTTATGTTATGAAAAGCAGTTCTCAAAATAAGTTTTGATTAATCTGATTGGATTCAAACCCTGCTTTTATTTCTTTGCTTTTACCTGACATCCAAAACCTTAGAATCATGGGTCTGGAGTATAATGCAAACTGGAAGGGGTCTCAGGAGGTCTCTAGACCAACATCCAGCTCAAAGTAGGGTCAGACCAGGTTGCTCAGGGCTTTAATCCAGTTGGATACATCAGTGGTGGAGACGAACTGCACAACCTTCCTTAGCTGACTGATGTCAGGTTCCCTCAGTCATCTCTTCTTCAGACTGAATGAGCCCTGTTGTCTCAGCCTCTCCTGACAGCGCAGATGCTCCAACCCAAACATCTTGGTGGCTTCTGCTGAACTCACCTGTAAATCAGCACTGTTAAACTGAGTACATGTTGTTAAGAAAAGGAGAACACTCATCATAGAAGCATATAGGAAATAACTATGTTCTGCATGGGCATTTACTTACTGCGTCTGTGTTCCTTTAGAGATGTCAAGTACTATAAAACCCACATGTCCTGGGTTCAGCAGTAGCAGTCATTTTTCTCCTTCTTAGTAGCTGGTGCAGTGCTGTGTTTTTGACTTTCAG